>BDDA01001024.1:15622-38496 GCA_001662385.1 Chlamydomonas asymmetrica | reverse complement strand
CAGTGCTTGCTGTTTGTCTTTGGGGTGTTGGTCCCCTCTTTGAGGGCAGTCCTTGGCCTTGTGCTAGCAGACTGTAAAATCATCATCATCATCATCATTACCATCATCACAAGCAGTGGAGGCCTGCCACTAGCACACAGCTGCCGGCATGGCGACCAGGGCACAAAGGCCACACATCACCCTGTGTGGAACACTGTGCAGCATGCGCCCGCTGGATGATTGATACAGCTCACACACTCTGGACGCTGCACCAGGTGGCAGCTGCGCTGCTGCGGTGCTGTATGTTCAGCGCTCACCCCTGATTGGGCGTCGCGCAGCCACCACCCTCGCCGATAACGCGCTGCACAGCTTCCGCAGCGCAATCATGAGATGATATGCCTGCTGGGCTCAACACGCTCTGCCCCCACCACACCCATGCAGCTTGCATGTGGCTCGCATGCTAACAGGCTCTATCGCACCACAGCTTGCGCTGATGCCAACCGGAACGCGCAGCATGCGCACAGCGAGGCAGCCCCAAAGCACATCATTGCGTGCTGCAGCGTACGCGCCAAGGCGGTCAGCTGGCATGCCTTCACTTTCCACCAGCGCTGCACACAACAGCCTACCCCAGGGAACCTCGCACTCATGCAAAGAGAACAAAGTTGACAATACTTATCCAACACCACAGGCAAGCCGCCTGACCGCCGCTGCCACCGCCGCCGCCATTTGTGAGGCAGGTCGAGCATGTTGCAATTTGCAGTACACCCATACCGTTATCCATACTGGTGACTGTGGGCACGCAGTCATGACCACCCGTACATATGTGCGGTTGTGCATGTGTACCGTATGGGCCCCCAAGCTGTATGTTGGCATCAGGCCAGTCACAACACAAAGTCCAGGGCTCTTGGTTTGGTACCGCGTGTGCAGCGCCAGAAGCAGCACAAAAGCTGGAAAGCAGTTGGTGGACCACGTGTCCACTAACGCGGGGCAATGAACGAATACCGGTGCAGCGACTCACAAACACAGGTTAATGCATCCCTCCTATCCCTCCTACAGCTCCGTCATGCGCCTGCTAACCGAAAAGCAATCAGCAACAACAAGCTTAGCAATGTTGGCGTGCGCCCTCAAAGCCGCGGTAGATGCATGCTCTCAACGCCTGTTGCCGTGCTCAGCCTGTGCTCAGCCTGTGCAACCAGGACTGGGCTCGCTTGCCGCAAATCAGGTTCGCATGCAGCTCTGCCCCATCCTGCTTTGCCCACCCTTCACACCTGCTGCTGCACCATCCATGCTGGTGTTGCATTCGGTAGGCATCTTGTGCTCGAGAGAGCATGAATGATTCATGAACCTTCGCAAAGCCACTCCGCAACCATGACCAAGCGAAGGAGGCGTGCACCCTACTCGGGGCAGTCAATGATGGCGGTACAGCGGCCGACCTCAACGTCCTGCAGGTGGGGTATAAACGCGCAGCCTTCCGCCAGAATATCCAGCGCATCTGCAGCCTCGTCCTGGGACAGCAGGATCCGACGCAGCCCTGCACGGTGCGGTGAGGCCCGCAGCGCCAGCAGCAGCTGGTAGGCGTCTTCGCTACTGACCCAGGTGCGGTCCATTGACAACACCTGGAGCGATGGCAGCGCTGAGTTGGACCGCAGCACGTTGCTCAGGGCCAGTATGCTTGCAGGGTCGGTGTAGCCATGTGTGATTTCGAGGCGAGCGAGGCGTGACAGGTGGCGAGCAATGGAAAGCGCCTTGCACACCCGCTGCATTCCGAGTCGCTCCAGACCTCTCGCTTGCAGACATGTGAGACCAAGCAGCGCGGGATTGGAGATCAGTGCGCGTACCACGCGCCACGTTGCTGCTGCGGGTTCGGCATGCTGGGAGATGCGCCCGATGGCAACATGCTGGAGGGCGGCCAGGCTGGTGCATGATGCATCGCCTAGCAGGCCAACCAGATGGGAGGCGCAATCGTCCAGATTGCAATCAAGCAACTTCAGAGTTTGCAGACCGCTCATGTGCTGCGCCGCCAGTAGCGATGTAAGCGCTACAGCTGCTGGTTCGTTCAGAAATCCACAACCCAGGTGCAGTGCCCGCAGCGCGCTGAGGCCGGTGACGCCTGCCAGCGCCGCGAGCACAGCCGCCGTGATACTGTTGTTGCCGTCCCAGAAACACTTGAAGCAAGCGCAGCTCTGTCAGGCCGTGCAGGTGCGTAGCATGCTGAAGCATCCCTGCCACACGCGCAGCCAACCCTGGAGCTGCACCCATCACATTGGGCAGTGTCAGCTTGGTCAGGCGCAGGTGCCGGGCGCCACACAGGTTTTCAACCAGCCTTGAAAGACACTCAGCAGGCAGGTAGTGGTGTGGAAACTCCAAATCACGAAGGTTGGAGAAGCGCGTGTGTGCCAGCACCGATACCACATCCACGATGAGCGTGGTGCCGGCCAGCGTATTCGTGAGAGGACCAAGCGGGCGAGAGAGGACGCCAGGTGGGGTACGCTGAGCAGGTGAAGCACAGCTGAGACGCTGTCCCTGCCGCCATAAACATCCAGGCGCTGAATGGAGCGCAGGTGTGTGGCCTGCGTGAGCGATGCTGCAAGCAAATGCCAGCTATCACGCCCAACGTTGATGCGCGTCAGGTCCAGGCGCTGCAGGTTGGACAGGTGCGTTGAGGTGAGCAGGATGCGGCCGAGTTCTGCCACGTCTGTGTCACACAGCCTGGCCGCGCTCAGATCCAGGTGCGTGAGGTTGGAGAGGAAGGCGCTTCTCAGGCCCTGAATGCGCATGAGCGCACCCGCGTCGACGCCAATGCTGTCAGGCTTGCGTGTGCTTGTGTCGCCATCACCATCAGCATCAGCATCACTATTGCTGTCATCGTTTGTATCCTCCCCCTCCTCAGCCTCCTTCTCATCTGGATAACCGTACTCATCATCCTCATCCTCATCATCCTCATCATCCTCATCCTCAACATTGACTCTGCCGTCGTCACTGTCGCTGTAATCGTCCGATTCCTCCCAATCGGACGTGTCAAAGAAATTGCCCCGGACGGCCGGATACCGCAGTGTCTTTAGGCTCGCCAGGTGTGTGCTGGAGGGCGCCAGCAGCGCTGACCATGCAGCATCCACCTGCTTGCCGACCGGGCGTCGCACGCCGTACATGTCCACATGCAGGCAGGTAAGCCCACGCAGGTGCGTTGACTGGCGCACACAATTCAACACAGCCGCCATGGTGGGGGCATCCGCATGCCAACCGCTCAGCTTGATGGTGGTGAGGCGGGAGAACCAGGGCGGGAGTGGCTGGCTTGAACCGTACGGCCAGGCAAGGCCCACCCATGGTACTACCCAGCGGCTGCGCAGCGCTGTGACACTGCGAGAGTAGCAGTCACGCCAGCGCTTGCACACTAGCCTCGCAGCCTTGTGCACGTGGTGGGGTGCGAGGATGAGCTCCAGCACGCTGTCTGGCAAGCGCTCCGGCTGGCACGCACCCACTTCATGCCTCAGGGTTGCTTTGGATAGGTGCTTGGGACGGTCCATGCGTGATCGCTGTCCACTGGCTGATGAGCTCCTTGCAGCAGATCACTCAGAACATCACCGTGTCACGTCGTCGGCCAAGGCCCGCCTAGTAAGAGCGAATCCGCGTGGTCCCTCTCGCCTTCACCAGCCCACTGCCTGCAGTGGCAGCGCATGCAGCAATACAAGGTCCGCAGCATAAGGAGCCACAGGCTTGCTGCATGGCAACACGATGGGTGCGTGCATTCGTGCACGGCATTAAGGGCGGTACCACGCTTGGTGCAGGTGTCAGGGGACCGTGATGGCAACGGCAGCGATGATGATGGCGTACGAACACACGGAACCCTCTGCGTGTGGGGTGCGTAGGTTGCGCAAGGTGCACCTGATGAAACAAGGGGGTGAAGGGGGGGATGATGTACTGCGCCATCAGAACTGTTGAGCGACTGCCATCGCGATTGCATCAGAGGGCTGAACGTACATGCGCAGCTGAACAAACAAATATTTGCACTGAACTGAGCACCAACACCGTAATTCATATTGCTTATGAAACAGCAGCTGCTGGCGCAAGTTCGCTGCTCGTGCTCCCCGCTCCTCCCTGTTGACACCGGCAGGATTTCCGATCTCCCCTTTCATGGCCATCCTTGCCCCGTGTGTCATGCCGCTGCATGTGACTTGCAGCACGTTGTTCTCTTGTCCGCACCCCGAACTGCAAGTACTGCGCTGGCGGTACCACCCCCTCGCCGATTCCTTGCGCGCTCTCAACGCCCCTACCTCCCCCCCTGACGGTGCAACACCTTTCATCATTGCATGTATGTATGCCTGGGCATGCATTACACACACACACCCTCACACACACGCACCACCACCCACTCCACGAAACTTCACGTCCACTGACACCATCCATAAATGTCCTGATTGGCCAAGTGATGGAACACTCATGCTGTGGTAAGGGTGACCATGATGAGGGCAACTGACTGAACCATGGTTCGCGGTTTGGCCCCAGGGCTGCCCGTGCACAATCTGCTGGCCTTATTTGTGCAAGGCTTTCAGGTATAAATTGATACGGGCAGCGACGCATCGGTGGGTATGCCATCAAAGTACGGCTTGCTCCGCTCTGCCCTTGCCTACTCGACCACACACAACCTCCTTGACCACACGCACCGGACAGTGCTACAAGTAGGCCCTCAGCCGCAGCGCACAGGCCAGACCTGCTGGATGCCTCCCTGCTGCTGCCTCGCCAGTGCCCCGAACTGTGGCTGGACTGGGTAGACTCGGAGGTGTCTAACGCTGCTGCCGGTCCGGCGTGTCTCGTTGGGTAAACGCAGCTCCGATCACACAGTCATATGCCCATCAACGCCCCGCTCCTATGCTTTGCTTGTCCTCCTCGTGTGTGTCTAGCTGCCGTGTCCAAGTGGAGCATATGGGATCTCTGGGGTTTACAATGCTCTTGAGAGTGGTTTACATGCTAGGCGCCACTTAGGTGGCCAAATGCAGCGGTCATGGCTCCGTTCAACATGTGCACGGCGGTGCGGGAAGGGCCATTCTAGTGCAAGTGCAGCGAGCAACCGTCAGGCAGCTGCATCCAGCAGCTACACACACATACACATACACACGTGTGCACTGGACTGGCAGGGACACACAGCGTGTAGCTGATCACTGCTCCGCTGCCGCAAGGTCAAGCTAGTCGTCACACTAGCGCGTGCGCTGCTTGCGCAATAGTTCCATCCACAGATGCGGTATCAATTACAGATGCTGAGTTGATTCCCGCAACCTGATGTACAGAATGTGACAGTCGTCCTCCACGTCGTCTGTGGGCGATAGTGCATACTTGCATGCCTGCAGCTTGCGGTATGCAAAACGATGCACGATACGATAACTGAATAACGAATTACGTCACATCATGCCCTGGCAGGTGGCATGAGGGCCTCACAGGCGCCAGCTTGGTGGCGGCAGCTGGTACGCATGTATGCATGCACGCATTCTTGATTGGCAACCATTCTCAGTCTATCACTCCATGCTCTGCTGGGCACACGTAATGCGTCACAATAAAGATCCGCACAGCTCAGACTCGGATGAGGGAGTGGGTGCGTGCAATGCTCTTGCACACGGTGGTCTGCCAGCAGGAAGGGGCCATGCGTGTCTGCAGCTGCCCTGCCGAGGCAGGCGTGCACACCACATTGCTCTTTATCGCTTGGCAGCTTCTGACGCCTGCTGCGCCTCAGGCCCTGCAGGGGGGGACGATGGGGCTGACACCGACGCTGGCTCGCGCGGCTGTGCTGCTGCCTCCCCTGTTGCTGCTGTGCCGGCTGCCGGCTGCTTGGAGCCCGGTGGCGGCGGTACCGTGTAGAAGACGCTCGTCTGGCCCCGCGGCTGCAGCAGCGGGCCGCCGTTGCCCGGGGCGGCGGTGGAAGTAAGGAACATCTGCAGATGGGTGCAGGCGCAGGTGGGCAGGTGGGCAGGCGAACGGGCGGCGGCAGCAACAGTGACTCAGTGAGGTAGGGTGCACGCACATACCCAACAAGCCACACACCAACGGCCAGTATGCGTGTGGCTCGATCAGTTGAGGGATGGCAACATGCCACTGTGCTGTGCAGTGCAGCATTCACGCCAACCCAAGCTGTGCACATGAGGCACAGCCACGGGCATGTGTGTGTGCGTGATGCCCTCTGCCGTACACCTGCACAGCACCACTCAGTGCACTGCAGTCCTCATCTCGCGCGCGGCGCATGCAGTCTGCTGGCAGCCCCGCCCCTTCCACCCACCAGCGTCCTGCTCTCTCCCCCCCACCCCACCGGACCCTCGTAGGGGTCCTCTCCCCCTCTCGCTCTCCCCCTCGCACCTCCTCACCTTCCATGACACCCAGGGGAAGAAGCCGCCGCACTGCGCGCACTTGGCCTGGTATGGCCGCCCGCTGGCGCCCTGCTTGGTGATGAGGCCGTTGCCGCCACACTCCTCACAGCGCAGCTGGATGACCTGCACGGCCAGGCAGCCATGCGTGCAGTAGGAAGGGCATTTACTCATTTTACCGTGTGTTTGTTTTTGTAGTATGTTGCGGTGTGAAGTTAGCAATGCTGCTGGCGGACACAACTGCGTAAGTGCATAGCACTGCTGATACATCCACCCCGTCCCTCATGCGGTTGTGTCAGCCAGGTGCCAGCACGCGCCACACGGACAGACCGACAGCACATCCCCATCACCACCACCGCCGCATGTGATCGTGCGCTAAGGCCAGCAGGGTTCGGCACGTCATGCCCTTGAAGCGTGCGTGCATGAGGGCGCGTGTGTGTGTGTGTGTGATTGAAGTGTTTACTCCCGTGAGACATGCAGTGTGATTCCCCTGATGCCATGTGTGTGTGTGGTTGTGGGAGTGGGGAACGGTGTGTGTGAACGTATATGTGTGCTGCCTGGCATATGCCACATCGTGGCCGCTACGTCCCGCCACAGAGCACCTGCCGGCTTCGGTGCAACAGCTGTGAGGCACTGCCGCATGATTTCAAGGCCGCACCCTTCAGCTTGCTTCTGATATGCAGAGCGGATGTGCCATGCGGGCGCCTGCCGCCCCCTCATGAGTGCTCCCTGCCTGCCCACTCACGATGCGCTTGCCAAACTCCCAGCTGCCTATCAGGAAGGGCACCACGCCGGCCACAAAGCCCGCCCATATCTCCCAGCCGGGCTCGTAGGGGGTGGGGACGTACTTGGCGCTGCTGGCTGTCGCTGCCGCTGCTGCTGCTGCTGCTGCACTGGCGGGGTCGGCTGCCGCCGCTGCCAAGAGCTCCTGGGCATGCACCGCCGTTGCTGCGCACATACGACACCAGGAATGGCACGACATGGCACAGCATAAATCGAAGCGTGTGCGCAGGGTGCACATGTGGGGAATCGTTTTGAGCAATCACTACGTTGCACGGACGCCCCTGCAGCACAGGTAGCAACGGCAGGTTATTACTTGAGCTAACAGCACCCGTATTTCATCAATGTCAGCCATCAACCATGAAACGTCAGTGCAATCGCCCGTCAGCACTAGTCAACGGAGGGCAGACGCACCTGCCATCAGCGGCAACGCCAGACCGGCAGAAGCAACAAGCGCAAAGGCTGTCCCATGCGCTGTAGGCTGAGCCCTGATGTGAGACGTGCTCGTGCAGCAGCTGCAGCCTGTGCGCTGGTGGACATTTTGTGGCGTTTCGCCACAGCAAGACGGTGATGATGATGTTGCGCGGTCAGCAGGCGCTGGGTGCGCGTGTGTGCCCCTAGGCCCCAGCGGCACATGGACACGGCCCACGCGCCTAAGCTTTGCTGTTTGAGTTGCTTGGGCATATCCTGTGCTGGCCTCACGCAGTCCGACACACCGCGGCATCCTAGGCAAAAGAAGAATAGGGGGGGTTGGCAACGTGTGGAAGTCTGGCGCAAGACGCGAGACGGTGTTGTATGAAACTCAGGCACTTATGATGGTGTGTGCTGGGAAGTATGTAGGCGTTCCAGTTTGACGTAGTTCTGTGATGAACGGTGCCACATCGAACGAGTGGCTTTGAGCGATGCTGCACCAGCACGCTGCTTGACTTGAATGCCTCGTCTGATGACTGCTGCGCGCTGAACCCGACGTGCCACTTACACTCATTTCCTGTGTGTATGTCCTTGGTGGCTTGGCTACTTTTTTGATTAACCTGTACTCCAGTTACAATCAATCAACCTGCTGCTGGCACTCTTGCTAGTCAGCTGTCACAATTTCCAAGCAGCTTGGAAGCGCGAGTAATCAACACGTGCTAACCCACTGGACCCTGTTGTGCCCCCTTTCATAAACGACACCGTACCATGCAGGCGACGTTCATCAGGGTGCGTAGTTCTGGCATACAAACTTCTTGCATGAGACTGGTTCGGGGCATCCTGAGAGGGAGATTGCATCAAGTACTAAGCTGTGTATGCATGTGCTTTGCAGGCTGCCCGCCCGCTGCTTCGCCGGTATGCAACGTCACCGCGGCCGTTCCGCCTGACGGTCCGGGCTGTGTCAACTGATGTCACTGGTAAGCTGGTGCATTAAGGCATATCATGGCTACAGCTACCAGTGGGCCCAGGTTGAGGAGTATTTGTGGTCAAGGAACATTCAAGAAGGTGGACCCTGCTTGACGCTTTTGATTTGTGTGCTGATTGGGTGGTGGGTAACGCAGGTGCGAGCACAAGCACAAGTATCAGCAGCGGCAGCAACTGGGATATCAAAATGCTATATGATGGGGAATGCCCGTTGTGTATGAAGGTGAGCTGTGTGAGGCGCATGCTTGTGGGCTCGCAGTCTATGGTTCTTCCAGCAGTGTGCAACGGGGAGATGGAAAGGCACAGGTGGGCATGTGGGCGCTTCAACAAGTACATAGGGCCAGGGAGTGCCCAGGCAATTGTTGCAAACCTCAATCCTCAGAAAATATGCCAATGAGCTTCTTGTGGTGTGTGTATGAGGCTGTGATACGCCACACGGGTGGCGCTCTATTGCTCACAGCACAACCGTTGGCTGCTCCGCAGACACCGCACGCACACCTGCGCGCACACTCACTGGCGTTGCCTGTAGTTGGCTGTAGATTATAGGCTGGCCTGGGACAGGCCCGCTCAGTTGGCTTGCAACTTTTCATTCACACTTGACTCGCCAGCAGCCCGCCAGCTGGCTTGCACACCTCAGTGCTTGCTTCCCAAACACCCGTTGCTTGCCGCTGGCTGCGCAGCTGCTGTTTTGAACACATCATACCGCTGGCCTGCCCTGCCGCCCTGCCGCACAGGAGGTGAACTTTTTGAAATCGCGTGACGAGGGCAAGGGCCGCATCGACTTCGTCGACATAGCGAGCCCTTCATACGACCCCGCAGCAAACGCTGGCATCACATTTGAGCAGGTGAGCTCGTAATCAAAGCCAGTTCCTTCCTTCATTCCCACTCGGCGGTCAGAGCCTGCTGCTGGCAGGCCTTCCTGCTGCTGCTCCCCCCCCCCCCACGTCACGCACTCCACAGCAGCAGGACCGCGGTTCGCCTGGCTGTGCGTGCCGCCAGTAGCGTAGCGTGATTTGCGCCTGGCCTGGCCTCCAGCAACCCTTTGCTGTGCATGTGTGGACATGAACTTCATGTGCTTGTGCCGTGCTGTGCTGTGCTTGTGCTTGTGCCTGTGCAGGCCATGGAGCGCATCCACGCGGTGCTACCTGACGGCACCATCGTGCGTGACGTGGAGGTGCGGTTGTGTACATGTCAGACGCGCCGGGCAGCGCCAGGCAGCGCTGTCATACTGTTTCTTTGTTTACACTCGACCAGCAAGCCAGAGGCCCAAGGCCGCCCTCGAGAGCGTTCAGAGACGGCACGTAATGTAGTCACCCAGTCATTTGCATGCATGGTATGCACATGCATGCTGGATTGCTGGCCCACAACATGCACACGTGTGTGCATGCAGGCGGGCGCCATTGCGGTATGGTGATTGCAGTGCATAATGTGCTTTCTTGCAGCCGTGGCAGCAGCATGCAGCATGGAGGTTGTTCGACACCCCCCCCATGGAGGTTGGCCCCCCTCATGCTGGTGGCAGCTACCAGTGTGGTTTGGCAGCTGGGCTGCGGCTACCACACACCAGCTGCAGCGCTCCAGCGCTCCTGGGCGCACACGCAACCCCTTGCCCGCTGCACCTCAGCGACCCCTGAGCTATGCGCCATACGCCAAAACACATGTACCCTGCTACGCCCTATGCGCCCAAACACTTGAACACTTCCTTCCTCCCTCCCTCCCCCTCTCCCTGCCTTGTCGCTGCTGTGTGCTGTGCAGGTGTTCCGGCGCCTGTATGAGGCTGTGGGCCTCGGCTGGGTGTACGCCATCACAAAGTCAGCGGCGCTGCTGCCAACAACGGCTCGCAGCATGCATGCATTTGTGTGCCTCTTGTCCCGCAGCATGACCGCCGTCACCTGCCTGCTTGCGCACCCGGCGCGCTGTTTAGGTCTCCCACCATTGCACATGGCTGAGCGGGGACAGCAAGCCCCTCCGGCCTAATGAACAGCCATCCGTGTTGTGACGCACCGCGGGGCTTTTGAATTCGCAATTCATGTTGTGCACGGTGAATCGTTCATGTGCAGCATGTGAGCATGACCCCTGCACACCCGTGGTCCGTATGTAGTGCGTGTATGCATGCTTTTGTGCAGAGGACCCGGACCTGACTGTACTGCACCGTACTGCACTGTACTGCACGCTGTACTGCACTGTGTGTGGACAGGAACGACAGCGTGCTAGCCGCCGCCAACGCGGTGTACGGCGTGTGGGCCAAGTACCGCATGGAGGTCACCGGCAGGGAGGCACTGGGCGTCATCCTGGAGCGACGCGCAAAGCTGCAGGTGGGGGGGGTCAAGGGGTCAGGGGGTCAGGGGGCGCAGGCATTGCCCCTCACTGACAGCGCTCGCCGCTCTCCCGCAGTCTCCGCCAATGCACACAGCATGTTGTTAACACAACACACTGGCAGCAGGGTACTGCCAGCCGCTACTCCAGCAGGCCGGTGCTGCAGGCGCATGCTGAGCGTACGCACGTGCATCATCTCGCTCACACGCACGCCGGTCTGGCAGGCAGGCGGCGTGACACTCCGTTGGCCTTGTGTGCTGTTTAACATGCCCTGAGGCCGCCGTCCGCTCGCTTGCATGCATGACGTGTTTGGCCCAGCGCTGCGGTGGGCTTGCCAGCATGCGTGCGCCGCCACATGCGCTCCCGCGACCACATCATCGTCAGCTGAGCCCTCTTCCACATGCAGTATGACTGCTGCTTCATGGCCTGAAAGTGTGTTGGAAAGCATGTGCTGCTGTGGGGCCAGGCAGTGTGATTCTCGTGGGGCTGTGCCGTGCGCATATGCAGAAGGATGGAACCTGCGCCTGACGATGGCGTGTGTGCATGTGCGCGTGTGTGGTTGCGGCCTTGTGCGTGCAGGGCGCGGGCAGCTGCAGGGCGGTGGATGGCGTGGAGGAGTGTGAGATACCAGAGAGGCCGCCCCGCAGCAAGTCGCAATGACAGCTCCCTGCTCGCAGCGCCCCCCCCCGACCCCACCCCCCGCTGAACCCCCACAAGGGGACATCTGCCTGCATCACCAAACCTGACATGCCCGCGTCTCCCCCCTCCCCAGACGCACATGCGCGCACCTCTTCACCATCACTCGCAACGCTGTAAAATGCTCAAGGTCGCCACTGGCAGATAAACATGTTGTAAACCTGGCAGGACTGAGTGATGCTGGGGAGTGATGACGCATGTAGCCCAGCTGCCTCGCGGTTTGTTGGCTGGCTTGCGTGCCTCTCAGCGCGTCTCATCAGCGCCTCGTAGCGCCTAGCTCAGGTGCTCAGCCTGACAACAGCCTGACCTGATCCGTGTATGTATGCGTTCAACTTCTCGCTCAGCGCGTCTTTGCACCACGGCTGTGCGATGCGTGCTCACGCTCAGGTATGCTTCCTCAGTGTCTGTGAGCAAGCCGAGGCGAGGCAGCGGGCATGCACATGTACACTGCGCTGCATGTGCACGAATACACAACCGTAAAGCATGGGCCGGGGGCGACGCACAGTACAGTAGCGTTGCAAACACACCAGGGAGTCAGGTATTTTGCATCAAGTCGTACAACTAGGCTTAACTAGCATGTGACGCAAGGCGCAGAATCAGTAGAGGGTCGCTGGGCCAGATGGGCGTGCATGGCCCTCACTAGTATGTTTCAAGGCGTGTCTTTGGTGGTTGAAGACGGTGGCACACCCGGTAGAATAGCATGCCACGATGAGCCAGCATGGTAAGCCAGCAAATGCCAGCTTGGTTGCCACCTTTACACCTTCCCATCTTGGCCCAAGCAGGAAGCAATGCGTAAGCATTTCAAGGCTCCGACGTACATGTGTTGTGTCCTTGTTATTTCTGCCTGACACTGCTAAGGTAATGTACACACTTGTAAATAAGCCAGCTCTGCTCACTTCGCCCCTTGCGTAACACCTTGCAGCGCATCCGGTCCCTTCCCCACGCAACGGTCTGCTGAACGAGGTTTTGACCATCACTGCTCAACGGCTGCCTGTGCACAAACTCACTAGGCACAGCTTAACTGACTTGTCCCCTCAGAGAGAGTGGGCTTTGGCACGCTTGTTGAAGTTGACACGTGCCCATAAAGGGGAATGTCCGGGGCACATTACGGGGGAGGGGGCTACACTTCACGGTAAGACACATTTGTTGCAACAACGTTGTCTTGCAAGCAACGTCCTAAAAGCTGCCGCTGTGTGCTGCCCTGGATGCGAGCCGAGTTTTGACACGCGTCTTTGCCTGCATTCTTTGCAGGGGGGGGCTAAATTCAAGAGGCCAGGACCATGTACAAATACGGGTGGACCCTGCACAAAAGTTCGACTTTGATTCTGAGGTTGATGGCTTGCGAGCAGGCGTACGGCGCTTGAAAGACGTGAGTGTTGCTGCACTTCTGGGCGCTGTGCAACACGCTCTTCAATGTACGCGCATACTGAGGTGCACCTGCGACCACAACAGGTGTACTGCTGTGCTTGCCATTGTGCAACTGCAGATGTCCCTGGCGATTGAGAACGAGCAAAAGGAGCAAGGCGCTCTCATAGACAGTTTGGTCAGTGGGGCAGTGTGTCACAAACTGGGCTAGTTGTAGCCTGGTTAACCGAGCGGGGCATATGTATGTGCGCTGCTTGCTTCAACACCTCCTTGACTGCACCATCACCACCACCACCACCGCCACCTTTTTGCAGGAGGATACGATGGAGCGAGCCAAAATGATGATGAAAAGCGCTATGGGGCGCATGAACATAGCGTACCGGCAGGCCAAGAGCAACCACTTCATGTACCTGCTGCTGTTCGCGATATTCCTCTTCTTCGCGCTGTACATGATGGCTAAGTTCTACCGCTTGGGGCGCATGGTGCTAGGGTGATTCGGCGCCGCCCGGGAGGGGTGCGCCGGTGTTATTACTTGAGTTGGCTGACACCTGGTGGCAGGCCAGTAAAGGATGATTTGATCTTTTGGTGTCGCACTGCCGTGTCATTCCCCACTTCCAGGGGCGGAGGTGTGACATGTGCTTATCCATGCGCACCACACACGCCGCTGTGTCGGCATATCTACATATCATACCGCTGTCGGTGCACAGCCCATGATTACGATGCTGTCAGTGCGCCGCCGTTCGCATGGGACGTGTGGCTGCTAAACCATTATTATTGTATTGGTATTGGTATGTTACATCAGGAGCGTGTCGGCCAAAAGGCCCATGCTCCTCCCAGATGGGGACCAGAAGGCAGGGAATCGGCTTAACAGCCTAGTCATAAACCATTATTATTTGGTCATACCCGCTGCATGGCAGACGACGCTGCAATGCGTCCAAGCCGCAACTCCATTCTGAACGGGTCAGCATTCATAACAAATTAGCAATGCATGTGCATGTGTACTGATGCATGTGGCTATCTTGGATCAGCGTTAACACCATGTTTGCTCGTCAGCCTATGTGTAGCATGCAAGATGCTGGCTGGACGACTTGGGTGTGCTGTGTGCCTGTGTGGTGTGCCTGCGACCCTCTCTTATGTGCTGGGTGTGAGTGGGAGGCGCCGCCACCTACACCTCTCTCCGCTCACCTTGTCTTTGCATGGTGTGTGCCTTGTGCGGTCCGCCCTGGTCTGCAATGTGTGTTGGCGCAATTTCGGCCCATTCCCGCGGGTCAATCAATTGACCTGAAGCAATGATGCAGTGATGAGTTGAGGGCCTGTCAGCGCCTGCAAGGCCTTCATCGCATGTGATCAGGAAGTCTGATAGGTTCAGCCTTACTTGATACCACCGATACAAACGAGACGTATACAGGCACAGCAGCGGGCGCCTTGATCTGTGGGGTTTGGCCATGCTTCGATCACGGAGAGGTCCACAGCTCATCAGCAGTCTCCTCCTCCGCAACTCACTGGCAGCAAGCGGCAGCGGAGCCTGCAGTAGCAGTGGCAGCAAGGCACTGAGCACGTTGTCAGAAAACGGTGCGTTTTGGTTGTTGTTCTTGCAACCCCGACCCAAGTTGTACATTTGGGCCGTCACGTCCGGCAATACAGTGGATGAAGCCGATATGCACATGCAGGTTGCTCTGCCGTCCAGCTGTCACGACTGGGTGCTTTGGCGTCCTTGTCTCTCCTACAACCGCTTGGAGCTGTAAGTGCATGTGGCGTGCTGACTCTGCACGAGTGCATGGAACCCATTCAAAACCGTTGTCAAGCTGTTCTGCTGCTGGTTCCTGCGCAGGGCCCTGCACATCTGCGTGGATTTGCAGCTTCTGCTACACCTCAACAGAAACCGCAGGAGCAGAAGACTCCGCAGCAGCCTACGCAAGGGAAGGATGAGGTGCGGCACTGTTCGTCCCGCTTGTGACTGTGTTATGCTGCATTCTGTATGTGGAGTGTGGAAGGTTCACTGCCTCAATATGCCCTGCTCGGCTGCTGTGCGTGCAGGCAGTCGACTCGTTGGAGTTGACAGATGAGAAAATCAATTCCATCACCGACAAGATCCCTCAGCGGCCGGTCAGCGTGGTAGAGGGCACCTCTTACACGCTGATTATCCTTGCTGCGTTTGGGGTAAGTGAATGAGCATCAGCGCCCTTCAGTTGAGGCCTGCTCGGCATGGGCACGCGTGACGCTGTGCGCCTGCGGCTGCAGGTGCTAGCATTCGTCTTGTACCATGTTGTCACATCACTCATAATCGAGCCCACAGCGCTGAGGTGCTTCAATCACACGCTGGACAAGCTGAAGGGCGACCCGCGTATCACCGTTCGCATCGGCAGCGCGGATGACATCCGGGCGTGGGGAACGAACAGCGAGAGCCGCGTGGCGCGTCAGCAAATACCTCACCAAATCTACAAGGACGCCAGTGGTGTGGAGCACGTGCGGGTGAGTGCTCTGTTGTCCCTCTTATGAACCCTCCCCTGAAGGCCCTCACTGGCGCTGTGACTTCATCGTCCCCAGGGACCAAACCAGTACGGCTTATGCGTACCAACTCGCACACTTGTGCACGTCTGAACATGTGCATGTGTGCTGCTTGTGTGTACACATGTGCTTATGGCGACAGTTGCAATTCTACATCAAGGGCCCAAGCGGGACTGGCCTGGTGCACGCGGACATGTACAAGGACGAGCTGAAGCAGTGGCAGTACACTTATCTCCTGGTCGACAGCTACGCGGCGGGGTCCACACAGCCTATGCGCTTGCACATTGTGACTCCACGCTGACACCGCGGGCTGTTTACGCGCTCCGTCATATAACTGAGGCGTGCTGCTGAGGACCCCTTGCCGTGTATACATACACACCATTGGTTTATTCCCTGCTGCTACTTGCCTATAGGAAACCTGGGAAACCAGGCTAGGTCCTCTCAGACATTTGAATCGGAGCCCCTCACTCAATTTTTGCATGGAGACCAGAGGCCGAGGAGTCTCACAAAGCTCATAACGCCTGCAGGATCCATTTGTACGCATCTAAGCCAACATACTCTTTCTCAAAACGTTGCTGCCAAAGCCTGTCCCGCTTTGAAGTGCGGTTCGCTGAAGCTTGTGAGCGTTTCACTCCCAAACTCGAAACCAGCGGTGACCAAGCAGCTCCATCATTGTGCGTAGCTTCGCCGTGGAAATGGCCGCAGAGGAGCCTCTCACCAGGAAGCCCTTGAAGCGGCTCTCCCTTGTGCAGCGCTACGCTGACGTCGCAGCCAGCTATGCTACTGCCGCGGTGAACCTGTATAACAAGGCGAAAGCACAGGCCCCCAACTTCGTCCAGCCCTACGTCAAGTACGCGGAGGACACTATCACGACGTACGCAACACCAGTTGCGACCTACGCGCTGGACACTGGTGACAGGCTGCTTTACTACGCGGATGACAAGGTAGGGATCCAACTTCTGGAAACCAGGGCGTTAAAGTTTGGGCTTTGATTAGGGCTCTCTGGGGGCGTTAAACCACACCCAATATCAAGCGTGTACAAACATGTAGCAAACTTGACAGCAGACTTTGCAACGGCACTTTGCCACTCCTCCTGTGGGCCTGTGTCACTGATGCTTCCGCCACATGCAGGTCGACGCCACCGTCGTGTATGCAGACAACCTGGTCAAGAAAACCCACAGCTCGGTCAACGCTGCTGTGAACAAGGTCTACGAAATAAACAACCAGAACGTGGCATACGCAAAGGAGGCAGCCAACAAGTATTTCGAGCTGGTCAAGACCAATGGCGAGTGGGTAGCCGACAAGCTCAGCCCCTCGAAGAACGTGCAACTTGCCAAGGACACCTTGAACGCCACCATCGCCAAAGCCAAAGAAATGACCGACCCTGACACAGCCATTCAGACCGTCATAGATGGCTGGAACCAGTTCGCTGCGATACCCATCGGTGAGCATATGGATGGTCACGGTCGTTCTTGATGCACCTGAGTTTGTGACCACTGGCCTTCAGCAGCAGAGGTGTGTGGGGTGTGTGATAATATACAGCTTGCATGGCTGCCCGATTTCGCTGCAGTTGCGTCCCTGCTCAAGACTGCCGAACCCGCTACCAACTACGGCCTGTCCACCTTCTACAAGATTCACGACACCATTGTGGTAAGTTTCCGACCTTCTACACAGGACGGAGGTTCTTTTGCTGAAGGCACTGTTGCCTTGCCATGCAGGTGCTGTCCAAGTTCAGCCAGCATTCAACCCCTATGTACTGACCATGGTAGTTGGGAGAGGTTTCGGTGCCAAACACGTGTGGTTACCTTACCACGTGTGGTCTTGCGTGCTTTGTTTGCAGTATTCGCCATATTACAAGAAGGCCCTGGAAACGGCGTCCAGCACTGCGTCGTATGCCGCCACCACCACCCCCTACAAAATTGGCGGCAAGTACCTGTACCCAGCTGTGGCTCCCGTGGTGGACCCCGCCCTGACCAAGCTCGAGGGTTCTGTGTACGTTAAGGATGTCCTCACCTACTGGGAGGCAAAGTGAAGACCCTGTTTGTGTTGTGGGCTGTGTCCGTTCGCCCTTGTGCGATGCGTGCACGCGAGTGCAGTCTGGGAGCCAGGAAGGAGTTGGTGTGCATGAGGCTGCGTCCCTGGTGCCACCTTGTTTGGTCGTGACTATGGTTTGGTCGCGATGTGGTGAACCTGTCGTGAGGCAGTGGCCTGTTCACTGCGAGACACATCATAACAGGCTATGAAGAACCACTTTTGAAGCCGCGTTTCTATTCAAATCTCTTTCTTGGCACTGGTGGTATGTTCATATATGTATTTGACTATTTGCCTGCTCGACTGAGCTGGTTGCCTGCGTTCCCCCCCTCGGTGTGACGCTGGTCTTCACACAGCATAAAGTTGAACCTTCAAAAAGGTTGATTTGTGCTTGCACTGGCCAAGTAGCTGGCCCATGTCCAAGCAGCGCTGTTAGTCGTGTCGACCTATCTGAGTTGCCTTGTTTGCTCTCTTAAAGTCTTGCGTCCAGTACACTCGTAACCTGCACGTGCGATAGATGGTCTTTACAGGCCGGTTTTGTCGAACACGAAGAATTTCAAGCGACGCGTGCATGTCCGCCTCATTTGGTGCGTTTCATTCGCACAGCATTGCAAAATGCTGAGGTTGTGCCGTGCCTGCCACGACCACCAGCACACATGCCTGCGGTTTGTGGTGCCGTTCATGCACGGGATAGAGATACATAATGTGAGTGCAGAGTCAATAACTGTAACGAAGGTGGTTGACTTGGGTGCACTGCACAAGGGGGGGTGGGTCAGTGGTGCGCGTGACCGTGACCATGACCATGCTCATCATCCCAGCCATTCTTCTGGACGTCCTTCTCAAATACCCAAATGTCTCCATACTGCAAGCAAGCACACATCACACAGCATGGCAGAGCGTACGCAAGCCGTATGAGTCCCATCCCTGTGTATCACATCAGACAGTTGGCTTGTCTCAACTGTTCGATGTGATACAAACCTCACCGCAACCCGACGAGGCTGGTTCAGGCAACGGCACAAAGATAAGCACTTATGCAAGAGCTCACCCAGTGCTCCTCAGCGTTGATGTTGAAGTGGTACAGCATCGTAAACCTGCAATCGGGTGCGGGTGAAATGAAGTGCACTGTTGTGCGTGCTGTTGGAAGCACTGAGCATGCAGGCTGCTCAAGAGGTTTACGTCCACAAAAGCTCAAACATATATGCCCTAGGTGCACCATGTGGAATACGGTCACGAGGTTTCCAACAGTAGGCAAGGTTTGCACTCGTGGCCACTCACGTCACTGCTGCTCCCATCAGCTGTGAGAAATAGTAGTCGAAAGCGTGAAACTCCCTCTTGATGGTCACGCCGCCATACGTGACATAGTCCGGGCCCTGCAGCTCTGGAGGCACTGGCTTGCCGTTGTACGACTTGTGCCAGATGTTGCCACCGCCACCAGCTGTTTACAGACAGTGTAGCAACAGCGAAATCAAAGAGCCGCCCAACAACGCATCGGAGAGACCCTTACAGTGCCTGCATGCACATATGCGTGTCCCCAACAACCCCGGGCGCCGACACTGGCAGGCACCCAGCTTGCAACCCAACTGCAAGCACCTTGCCACGAACAGCATGTGTGACTTACCCATGTTCCTCTTGCTCTGCTGGAACGCAGGCTCCAGCACCTGGTTCGCACGCAGGCCGAGGGAGCCCAGGACTTGCGCTGCGCGGCCCAGCATCCTGCTGAGTGTGATCACTAGCTAGAAATTTTACGTGTGGACGCTCACAAGGAAGGTGGACACACAGCCTAGCCTGCGCGCTGCAGGCAGCAGGACCTGTAAACGCCAATGCACTGGTGTGGCCAAGCCCAAGGACTACACTGTACCGCCCTAAAACAGTAACTGGCCAGGCGCAGGAGTACCTTTGCAGGTCCTTGCCTTGTGATGTAAGTGCAGAGGCGTACGTTGAACCATGTGACAATGTGACAACACGCAAGCGCGAATGCGCATGCGCAGGTCTACGGGTCAACGTGCCAACAAAAGGCCATGAACAAAGCCACTGTGTCATGGTTGATCAATCACTGTAAGCAGCCCCACCGTGACTCTACACAGCACCAGCCGTCACTGCTTCTCAAACCATCATTCTTTGAACCTGTGTGATTTGACGGTCAGCACCAAAAGCAGGGACTTTCCTTCCCAGTGTTATAGACATGGAGGATGAAAAGGAAGTGCAGACGCTCATGGAGCTTCAGTCGCGTGCGCTTCAAGCAAGCGAGGCCGGCAGCAGGGTGCGTGCGTGCATGTATACCCTTGGGTTTCCGATCTGTTACGCAAGCGACGCGCTTAGAAATGTGGTGAGCACCTTGACAAGGCAACCTGCAATGTGCCACATATCACCCATAACAGGTACAACAGCAAGAGCGGATACGTCTCACACAGAAAAAGCGGCACGACCTGACAAAAGCTGAGATCGAAGCAATGCCGGACGCGACCATCATGTATCGCAGTGTTGGAAAGGCGTAAGTGCAAGCAGTGGGTGCTGTTCAAACCAGCTCTTTGGTTGCGTGTGCCCTCCTAATGAGTTGGTTGCTGAAGCGCACTGGTTACTCGTGCTCGCTTCCAGGTATTTTTCTGCGCCAAAGGCCGACATTTTGAGTGAGCTTGGAGGCAAAATAGCTGACGCAGACCAGGACCTCAACACATTAAAGCAACAGAAGGACGCCATCGATAAGAAAATGCAGGAGACAGAGAATGAGCTTCGTGAGCTTGTGCGCTCATCACCCACCTTGATACGCCGCTTCAACGCGTTGCGCACGTAGCTGGCTTTGTCCTATCGAGTCCACGCGTACAGAATGCAGCTGGGCTGACAAGCAGGGGTGGCACACAGCAGTGCTCCTGGGGCGGCATCTTGACATGGCGACGGTTTGAGCGCGTGAACGTGTTCAGCTGTTGAGCGCCAGCCTGCAGAGTGGAATTCAACTTCGTGGACAGCACTAACTCCTCCGGCTCTCCTTGTCGTTGCTGTGCTGGCGGGCTGCCACCGGTATGCCTGCCTGGAGTGGTCACAGTGTGTCCTGGCCAGTCAACAGATTGGCGCCGCTCTTGTTTGTGCCACCGCATGCCGTCCGCTTCACAACCTGACAGCATGTTAGTGTCTGTGGTGGCAGTCATTTGCCGGCGTCGAGTGCCGCCTGTCCTAGGTGCCTGCACCACTTGCCTCGTCTGGCCTGCTGCTCAGCGCACCACGCCGAACAGAATGCGGTGACTGGCGCAGGTGATGCACGTCGGCACCTGCATGCGTGCAATCACACTGTCCGACCTGCCCCCGGTGTGCGTGTTTCACGTGCAACAGTAAGATGTAGCCTGCCAGCCCCGATTAGTCACTGGCGAGCGTTTGTGTGGTGTCCGCATGTCACCGGTGCTTGTACATGTGCGCCTGACAGGATTGTGTAACGGCCACCGCAGTGCAGTGCAGTGGAGCCCAGGCCAGGTGCACAACCATGCGTTCACACTGCCGCCTGCTGCAGCCCGCATCCACACGCACCTGTACACTCTGCACGCTGCATTCCATGGCCCCCCCCACATCATATCTCAACGGCTTAATGCACACATTGCGCTCCCCGTGATGCACACACATGCGCGGTGGCTGCCTTGGCGGGGTGTGCACGCTGTCAGAGTCTGCGTCAGTGTCCGCCGCCACATCCGTACTGTGCCTGGCCTTGCCGCATCAGTCAGCCATGCGTGTTGCACGCCGCCCCACTCCAGTGTATGCATGCGAGCGACAGTTCGAGCGGAGAGCACGCCTGGCCAGCCTGGGCAGTGACCTGACGTGGCCAGCAGTAGGCAGCAGGCACCCAGCAGCAGCAGCACGGGCAGCACGGCCGGCGCGCAGGCTACTGCTGGCCCCTGCGGCCCTACCTCCTGCCTGCCGGCCTGATTAATACAATGCGTACACGTGCACGCATTTTCATACGTGGTGTGCTGCGTGCAAACGAGGCTGCGAGGATTGCAATTGGGCAACAGGGAACAACACACTCAAGTACAACCGTCAATACCGTAAAGTAATACCACCATCAATCCTGGCAGCGGATGTTGCCAACTTGCGCTGCGGCACCCTCCTCACCTCAGCAATGACTCAGGGAAGGGGCTGGGGCAGCGTGATGTAACGAATTTTGATGCAACGCGCTCGGTCCAGTCATGGGACTATGTACAACTGTATGTGGCGCACAGGCTGTGACTGGCATGCATGAAGGTGCCGGGAAGCAGGTACCTGGCGGCACGGTCTGTCAGGCGATAACTTATAGCAGGATGGTACATGTTGTGAAAGCCACGACTTCCCAGCGCGCATGCACATGCACACGCAGCCACACCCTTGCGTTGATGCACGTGCAAACCAGCCGGCGTACAGGCAATCAGCCTTGCAGTACACATGTAGCGGTACAGGCATGTAGGAGCAGCAGCAACTGATGGTTGCCTCTCGCAGGATGCCCTCGGGTAGTCCTGAACTCATGTGCCACCGACACACAGCAGCGATGCAGAAGCGCTTGCTGTCAGGGCCTGGGCGTACAGCCACATTCGGTACGGCACAAAAATGTATGCACAGTGCACCACCGCAACTCGCTCTTGTCAACGAAAATATTGCCTGCCGTCCAGGGCTTCAGAACGCGCCTCATCCCACGCCTCATCAGGCGCTTCACGATGAGAAGTAGTCGACGGGCTCGCCCCCATAGCCCGCGTAGGCGGCGATGACGTCCTTGTCCCAGTCCCCTGTGGGGGGCTGCAGGGTGGGCTGTACCGCAGGGTGTGACTTGAGCTTGTCAATGTACGCGGCCAGCTTGGGACGGCCCTTCAGGATGTCATAGCCCCTGCGTCGCACCGCACGGGTGTGTGCAGGTTCAGACTTCGAATTAAAGTCAGCAGCGGCGGGCGCTGCTTCCCCAAGAGTCTGATAAGACACGAAGGCGGGGGCACCTGCCTAACTACACGTGGATGGCTCGTTGTGCATGCCGTCCTGCACAACGTTCGCCTTGCACCACCAATGGTTTATCCATGGCGCATGCCCCACAGCGCCCAGCAGCGGAGGCTGAGAGCTCAATTGCGGCTTGCCAACATCACCCCGCCCGCCCCTCCTACACGCGCTACCCTGCCTGTAGTGCTTGAGCGACGCCGCCCTCAGCAGCCACCCCGCTACCACGGCGTCCACCGCACTGATGTCGTCGCCGGGGAGGATGTAGGGCTCCGCGATCAAGCCCTGGCAGCAGCAGCAGCAGCAGCAGGGCAACCGCAGTGCAGCATGGCTCAAGCAAGTGTCATATGGATGACAGAGGGCAACGGGATGCCGCATGCGGACGCAGCACAAGCAGCACAGATAAGTAATCCTGTTCCACCACACAGTTAAGCCTTCTTGCCAACACCGCGCTTCCGATGATGCAAGCCCCACTTTCCCACTGTCATGGCAAATGCCTCTCAATGCGCACCAGCCAATCAG
>BDDA01001023.1:0-36905 GCA_001662385.1 Chlamydomonas asymmetrica | reverse complement strand
AGTTTTGGTTCGTATGAGGCAGAGGCTTAATCCCGGCCGGCATCCATGTTGCGATGCGACAGCAGCATGGGAAGGCCTCAGCCTCGGGCCTCAGCCCAGGTTTTGGGTTATAGGGAGGGCTAGGCCACTGCTCTGTTGGGGCCTCATGTGGGGCATCTCCATCAGGGGGTGCTGGCCAGGGTGTGATTTGACTGGTGGGCTCGTCCCCAGAACTAAATCCATCCTGCCCATGGCGTGCCTGCATGCAGGTCAATGGAATGCGACGCTGTGAGTCAGACGTCTGAGCATCAGGAGCCGGTAGAAGTGTGGCCAGTGGATGCTGCCAGTGTTGTGTGGCTGGTGCTGCTGTTGTAGTTTCCTAGGTCGCCTGGTGCCGCCGTTGCCGCCCGCTGCACCCCATGCCACAAGCCAGCCTGCCTTGCATTCAACCTCTCCATGAACCAGGCTGCACCCCGATGCGATGGTGGGTACGTGGTTCAAGTGCGCAGCAGTTATGTGGGTGTGGTACTGGTTCAGGACCTCCTTGCGTAGCTACCGTGGCTGGCAGTTGATGGACTGCCGCACCGCAGGTTCACGCGCTTGCATCGCTGCCGGTGAAAGCGTGGATGTACTGAAAATAGCTTGCCAGGCTGGAGCATGGAGATGTGAGGCTGCATGCATGCACTGCTGACCTGACGTACCACATTTGCAGTGTTCCAAGTAAAGTTACTTGAATCATGGGCATGCTTTCCGCAGCAGGCCATGGAGCAGCGGGCGGGTGTGCAGCGCGAGTCGGCTGCTCCTCGCGTAAACGCTAATTTGATGTGTAACCAGTTTGACAGAACACGTTCACACCCAGCACTAAAACCGTGTTGCAACCAGGCTGGATAGAACACCAAGCCGCACTTGATTCATGCTGAACTGGCATAGGCATTGTCACAGGAGACGAGGCAAAATCTGTCTGCCATTGTTGATGAGCACATGCTATGACCATGTACTGCATTCAGGTGCACAACTGAGATAAGTACAATACAGAGACAACGCAAGGTGCTCGCACCTGTCTGCGCCCTTAATGGGAAGGTGTGGGGGACGTGTGAAAGGACAGCATGGGCACTTACGTGCGGTTGCAAGTCACCCTGTGTCGTATTATCACATAGCATGACAGCATGCGTCAAAAAGAGGCTCGCGTGGGGCCATGCAGCGTGGTCCCCGTGGGGCCGAGCGTGCAGTGTGAATATGCGTAAGGATGGAGACCGGCAGACCGCACCTGACGCATAGTGTGCGTTATTGTGTGCACCGCAGTTGCACCGCCATCAACGCAAATCGTCAGTACACGCAGGGTATATGCACAAAGCTTTTGCGGCAGCGGACCGCCACGCTAGACGCACCAAACCCCACACCACCACCGCAGGCAAAACTTGTCGCAGGTGCAACAAGATGAACATCTCGTACAGGAGCGTTAGCACGCTCGCTAATTATGACGACACATGTTAAACACCAGGTTTAGGCGAACAAACTCAGCGCCGCCTTCCTCACTGGGCACTATCGTAAAAAACTTCCCCACATCTGGCTGCCCAGCAACGCGCTTCACCCAGGGGACTAAAGCCAGGTTGTCTATTGTGCGGTGGTGTGTCTTGGAGGAGCCCCAGAAGAAAACGGGGCTGTTCGAGGTGCCCTGACCCGACTGGGCAGCCTCCATGCCCGCATCCACCACCACCTGGACGATGGCCTGCAGCGCAGCGTCTGCAGGCAACATAGGCGGTAACTTTCAACAGTAAACATGGTGTGTTGAGCTTTGGCCACTTGGCCCGCGCAAGGACGCCCAAGACAGGTATGTAGAAGCGTGCCTATGCAAGCAGTCACCACGAGGCACGCAGGTCCCACAAACAGTCACTAAAGGCAACTGCTGCTCATAGTGTGCATGCCATCTGCACAACCCAGTCAGGCGTAACAAGCAATCAAGGACACGCACCTGCGTTGCTGTACCCGTTTGCGGGGCAGCGTGACCCGAGGCCAACCTGGTCTGGGTAAATGGCAATGCCAGGGTATTCATACGAGATTTTGTCCATAAACCCTTGTGGGAGACTGCGCTGCATATTGTCAATCATGTCTGCTTCGCTCAACGCACACCCGGACGCACCCAGAGCGGTTCCGGTATTCGAAGGTGTGTCGCTGTGTTCGCCTAAGCTCAGGCGCTCCAGGCCGGTACCTGACATTTTTGCTTGGTGATATTTAATTGTGGCTAACTTCAGGTTCGTTCGTTCATTGCACTAGATAAACCGTGAGTAAACGTGACCTGCCGCGTGTAGGTGGCAGCGGCTACCGTGAGTCTACACTCCACACAGGTTGGGGTGGCCATCCAAAAACCGATTTCTTCATGAATCTTTTTCACTTATTGATTCCAACGTGGCAACGCGCGAGTGTCCTATCCTTTTTTGGACGAGCGAGGAGGGGCCCTGAAGGAGGCAGGAGAATTGGCAGGAGCGCGGGTGTGCTCAAGTGAACTGCGAAGCGTTGCCATAGGCCAGGTTAACGCATCTAACGCGGGCAGCGGGAGGCGTAACAGTGGCGAAACGGCGGCGAAAGCTGCGTCGGAACGAAGCAACACCAGGTTGCACATTGGTTGCACAGGGACAGTCCAAAGGGCAGCGAGTCGAATAAACTCAAGCAAGCTACGACACCGGCTACAATGTCACTACAGGGCTAACACTTCAGCCTCCCCTGGCCCACTCCTGCTGTGTTGGGTGCCGAATCATCAGCGCTGCCCCCAGCAGCAGGGAGCGTGTCGGGCAACCCCCGACACACGCCCGCACGCAGTGATGTGGCTGCCACAACCAATGAGGACCTACGGCATGATGTGGGCGTGTTGCAGCTTCGCATGCATACTTAACCTGCTTTCAAGTGCTTTCCGTGTGCGTGCGGCGTTGCATTACTGCATGATGGAGAACACCAATTGAATGGCGTGCTGCGCGAACTGCCGTGTGTATGTCGCAGACCGCAAGCAGCATGAGCTCGAACAACACACGCTCTGGCCTGCTGTAGCTGCTCCTTCATTAGTCCCAAACACCAACACACCATTGGCGTGGGCAGCATGAATACTATTTGTCATAGCAAATTCCGCCCTGTCGATCTGCCATCTGCCTGTGAGAGAGCGGGAACATGCGTGGCAGACTGATGAACAAGCAGCTGAGGTCTGCCTTTGAGGTATCTCATTCGCAGCATGGCCTGTGCTCAGCCGTTGACCTGCTGCTTTGGCGTTTGGTCCTGGCGGCTGTGTTCACCTGCAGCTCACCACGCCTATGATGTCATGCAGCGCATTATGCTTTGGTTGTGCCTTCTTGTTGCACCTATCCCACCGTGACGCAACTACACAAGAGGTGGCGGAATGCGACGGTGGGACGCAGCAGGGGACAGAACCATCCACCAAAGTGACAGCGGTTAATCAGCGACGATTGATACCACAAGCACCGGGTTCCATTATCTGTGCGCTAATGTCGCCACGCCACACAGGGCGGCGGACACCCCTGCGCGCCGAGTGCCACCTGTGACAGCCTGCCTGTTCCAACATGACCGTGCGCCGTGCAGTTCCGCACCCACATGCGACTAATGCAACGCTACTCGTCGCTGACTGGTATGTACCACCTGTCGGTACTGCATGCATCGTGCCGCACCTGTAGGTGGGGTTGCATGTGCAGACCACTGGGTGTGATCACAGCGCTGCATGTCTGCATTGCGCTGCTACATGACTTGGCCATGCTTGCTTCATCAGGCCGTCGACAAGTAGGCGTGCGTGCTGCGCAAGCGACGCAGGTCGGTGCGTGGCCGCTCAACGCGTAAACGCTAACTTGACGTGTAACCAGTTTGGTGTCATATGCAGCACTGTCACACCCAGCACACACGCGTGTATGCAACCAGGCTGGATAGACCAGATACACCCAGCAGCATTTGGTTCATGCTGAATTGGCATAGGCATTTTTTCAAAGGGGACAAGACAAATTTGTCCGCCAGCATTGCGCTGCACAGCAACCCAGCCCGTGCCCCACCAACACACTTCACAGGAGGGTTACAGCCATCGGGGGTGCATAAAAAACGACTCACATCGTTTTTCCAAGTAGTCCTGAGAGGGTATGTCAGAGTGTTCCCTATCTGCGTTCAAGACACCAGCAATTACACCTATCGCTTTGCAACCATTTGCGTAGCCAACCAGTCGTGGCTGATTTGTCACAGGGCTAGCGGGCATATGGACTGCACTGCGCTTGAGCACCATTAACAAGCCATCAACAGCTCCTGGCACTACCGTGGCGACGGATGGACGCTATGACGAGGCAGGTTGCGCACCATCGCCCCGTAGGCACTCCCACAAACAACGCCAAACGGTAGTGGAGTGCAGCGTTGTCGCTGACTGATGCATGTGTACTAGTGGAAGTATCATATTCCAGGTACGTGCGTCAGAGTGTGCATGCTTGGCAGCGTGGGTGTGGGTGTGGGTGTGGGTGTGGGTGTGGGTGTGGGTGTGGGTGTGGGTGTGGGTGTGGGCGTGGGTGTGGGCGTGTGGGAGGTCCAGGCCAAGTAACATGAGAAACAAATGCGTCAAGATGAATACAACTCAGTATTGGACAACACAACCAGGGCACGTCTGATGAAGCACTGGCATGCAGCGCTTTCGCAGCCAGCTAAGAAGCAACAGTTCCAATCGTGCATATGTAAGGTGCTTACTGCGCTCGCTATTCTGTCAACGCAGCTAGTGGTAACCTAAAGGAGCTTCTGAATGAGCTGTACTCTGTCTGAAGGTATGTCCGCTGCGTACATGACAGTGTTCCTGATGGGCGACGACAAGCCGATGCCTATCACCCACGTTCTACCAGCGTCATACCAGTAAGTCATTCAGGGTGCTGCCCAACTAACGAATACAGAGATAAAACACCGGTATGCAAGAGGCTGCCAAGGGCTTGCCAACGGGTGGCTGCCTTTAAAACGCAACCACTCGCGTCTCGTATTTCGGCTCTCCGTCCGACCGAATTGACCGCTTGGTGACGCGTGTTCCGCCAGTGGTGTTGAACTTCGTTGTAAGTGCATGGAGAGTATCGAGGTGTTCCTGTGCCATAGCAGGTTTCAAAGACGCCGTTCATTCCTTATGAGGGCGAGTGCAGCATGGCACGCGCTTGCACGAGCGTGAAATCAGTGGTACCTTGTCCCGCGGTATGGGTCAGTGCCGCAGGGCTAACATTTTCAGCATGAAACGTACACTGTGCCAAAAAGATGCCCATGCTCACCTTGGGCTCTCGATATTCGTCCGCGTACTCTGCAAGGTAAGACTTGTAGGGAATAGGCGGCAGCCCTGTGCTGCCGAGTGTGCTACTTGAATACCTCAAATCGTTAAACCGCTCAGTGCCACCGTACGGGGAAGCAGCTGTGTTCACGCCTCCCCTGGGCACGCCTCGGGCATAAGGCGAATGCGTTCCACTGAACGCGATGCTGCGAGCGCCCGTTGAGCCACCCCACTTGTACGTAGGCTTGCCGTCGATGCTGAACTTCTGGGCCACTGGTGTGAAACCAGAGGGGGAGTGTGGAGCAGTAAACGTGCCTGTGATTCGCATGTATTCTGGCGTTCGCTCGGTGCCAGCGAAGGTGGGCGAGCCATGGAAAACAGTGTAGGTGGATGTGTGCGGCTCTGGAGGCTTTGAATGGAATTGAGTGGTGTGTTTCAACAGGCCTGTCAGGCCACTGGAGCCACTGGTGGAGTCCATCGCTGCTGCGCGGAAGGCGACACACAAGTTGGCACAAACGATGCAAAGACGGACCTAGTGCGTTGTTAAAGGCCTAACCTATGTCTGAAGTTTCAGCTACTTCACTATAACAGGCTGCTAATTGAGCACACCAGGCCTTGTGTACCCGAGTGTCCAGTGGACTGGCAGGCCGTACAACCCGTACGCCACCAGATTGAGCTGTGCCGCAATGCATGTACAGCCCTGAGTCCCTGACTACCTGCATCAGCTGGTGCACGCATGGCCCACGCCTTGCATATTGAGCAAACTGTTTCCACATGCAAGTGCTCTCCGCCCAAACGTCTGGCGCTCCACACAGCAGGCCCGCCACTGGCCAACGGTGCACGTTTGGGCCATCCTTTCAGCACATGCACGTGCAAGGCTGCACATGTCAGGCTGTGACACAAGCATGACGGGCGTCAACTGTCTGGCGCATGTGAAAGGGACCTTACATTTGCATGCAGGGCATGCAGAATAGGCACGCGCCACCGTCCCTGCAAGTGCAGCCAGAACCGCAGCGGGTTCGCCATGATGGACACACGGTGTACGCTCGAGGGCCGATGCGGGGTGAAGTGTGCGGCCTCAGGCAGCGCTGCAGCATCCAGGGCAGGTTCCATGTCAGTGCCCACCTGAACTGCAGAGTGCAGGCCCAACCAAGCTCAAGACCCGGCTGGGACCGCATCATATCGCACACAACCCCAAAGGAGCACCAAAGGAATACCAAAGGAATGGAAAAAAGACACCATCAGCGGCGCAGCAAACTGCCCCAGCACAGAGACCAGCACTTTGATCATGAGCACCACAAGCGCTGACGCAGACGAGGGGCCTTGCAGACCCGCACACATACAGCACCGAGTGCAAATGATGAAGGCGCTGCGATGCAGCAGCTCGAGCAGTGCAAAATAATCGGAACAAGCCTATCGTACGAGCCATTGCATGCATTCACACCCGCCCAGTCCACGCACAGTCTACGCAACACTGGTAGCCCAAACTTTCTGTTGCGTGCAGGTGAGCTGGTTGGGTCCGATCCAGCCACGGGTCTGGTACTGCACCGTGCAAGCATTCGTCATGGCCATCAACGCATGAGCGCACCCCGTATGCCCGCCACAGGAGAACACGTAGCATGCAATGGCGCCAACGCCACGCATCAGCAGGGAGGCGTGGATGGGCATGGTTCGCGGGGTGCTCACTTCCACTTTAGGCGTTTGGGACGAGGGAGGAAGGCGAACAAGGTTACGACCGCAGTCGCCGGCACAGGCGCAGCCGCTGCTAACACGGGCACATCATACCAGGCCTTCGCTGACGCAGCAGCCCCACCCCAATGGCCCACGACAAATCCACAATGCACAGTTGAGATACACCGCCAAGCGCGTACCATCACACGCAGGACGCTACGATGCAAAAGACAACGGCCGGCGAGGCCATCAGATGGGAAGTAAATCAGTCATCACAGGCAGCGCGCCACGGCCGCTTGCTCCCACGTGTGACGCTGGCACAACAGCCTGAGCACCCTCAGCAACTGGCAACGACGCCATTCTCGGACACGCAGGTACCAAGTCGACTGAGCATGCTCGCAACAACGACGCTCACACATAATGCAAAGTGCATTTTTGGGGTACAGCGACGTCAACCAGACGGCAGCGCCCCCAACTTTGCGAGGACAGATCACTTCTGGTCAGCGGCTGGGGCCGCGGCGGCAGCGTCGGCAGCGCCCTTGCCTTTGCAGCCGCAGCACTTCTTGGCGGGCGGCTTCGCGATGAACTTCTTGTTGGCGTAGTAGGCGCCGGTGCACACGCCGACGTACAGAAGCAGCCACGGGAAGGCACCCGCGAACGTCAAGTCCTGGCTGCTGTCACCTGCAGACATAGCACAGCAGCGCGAGGCAAGCGGAGCAGGTGGAGGGAGTGGCTGCTGCTGATCAAGCATGCGATGATGATCAAAGCAGAGCTTGCATGACCACAGCAGTGTAGCAAAGGCCTGAGGTGGTGAACAGTTGCACATTGGCATGCACACGGTGAATGCACAGTGGCGAGCACCACCTCAGGAGCACTATACACCCACATGGTCCTTAACAGGGCATGCTGCAACCAGGCAGACTGGTGTACATGTACTACCAATGTACGAGCATAACTGCGTAAGCATTCAGGGCTGACAAGCGCTCAGTCCCAAACTGGATTGCGCTAGGTTGCTGTGTGGGGGTGCAGGTGATGTGCCTGGCCAGGAGACCAGCTGATGGATCACCCACCGCTGCTGCTGTCGCCGCTGCCGCCGCCGCCGCCAGAGCCTCCGCTGCCGTTGCTGCCATTGCCGCCGTTACCGGGACCGCCGGTAGCAGTGGCGGGCGGCGCCGCGTTGCGCAGCGCGCCGCCGCCGGGGCGACCCACGACCACCCCTGCGGACCGAGCAACGAGCCCAATCAACCTTGCGTGCAGGTGCTCACCACATGCCTTCACATCAGCACCAACTGCAGCGCCATGCAGCATGTGCATGAAATCCATGAATCGTTGAAATCGAACATACTGGGAAATGTGTTGTGTGCACATTCTGCGTCGGAATCATCCTGACATTCATACATGCGGGCAGGCGGCGTTGCGGTCGGGATGTGGGTCAGTGACGTGGGTCATAGTTGACCTTGCATGCAGCCGTACATGCAGACCCACATCGATCCAGAGCAGCCTGGTGGCACACTTGTGAGCCTGCCCGCACGTGGCAGAGGTTCAAAGGTTGCCAGGCAAGGTATGCAAGCGCAGGGGTCCAAACTTGATGCAGGGCAGTGCAGCACGCATGTGGGGCGAAAATGCACTGCGGACGTGCGGCGCTTCTCTCACCAGCGGCCTGCGAGGGGGCATTGTCGAGGGCGGTGGGTACAAAGCGCGTCGCGCCGCCCCCAGGCCGCGAGAAGGCCACGTTGCCGACGGCGCCAGAGGCCGCAGGCCCTGGCCCATCCATGCTTGAGAGTGAAGAGTCCATGCTCCTGAGTGACGCGTCCATGCTGCGGGAGGCTCCGCCGCTGGGGCGCAAGAGGGCGGGGTCCATGCTCCTCAACACCGCCGGAACAGCGCCAGAGTCGCTGCCAGCTACGATGCAACATGCCATAAACACCCACCAGCACACACGGGCAACACGTTGCAATCAGCTAAATGGTCAGCAGGTATATGTGTTATCGGATAGGCCATAAGCGGGCACCTGGGCTGCAAGGCTTTTGGGTGTTGCAAGCTGCGGTGCTCATGAAGCGTGCTGCGGGTGGACCATCACGCCAGGCAAATAAGCAGGAGACCGCCTGCTCATAGCTGGTGTGAATAGTTCCCAGGTGTGTGGACTTACGTGCCTCGCGGCCACCGCGCCCTCCAGGTCGTGAAAAGGCTGTCGGGTCTGTTGGCAGCAAGAACACGCACGCGGCAAACGCAAACGTTGTAGCGGGCTGCAACTGGGCTAGTGAACGCAAGTGATCACAAAGAAATGTGACGGGCAGCATCAGGCATTGCCTGACAAATGCTGCAGAGCCAGCAGCTAAGCTTGGGCCACGCTTGGACGGCGCATGCCATGCAAGCTTCCATCGCTTACCAGGGGATCCATCGCCGTTCTCACTGCTGCACACCCGCACACAGCGCTTCGTCACTGGAACATTGAAGCTCAAGGCAGGACGATATGCGCCCAACTGGCGTTGTTGCAAGCCTGCGAGGGACTGAGTTTGGGCATGGCGCAAAATAACAAACATCGCACTTTAGGCAACTACGCGGGGTAATACAGCTCTCAGTAGGTGAAGCTATAGTAAATTAAGCAGTGAGGGTGCATCTCACTGCCGCCGACGTATGGTGAGCCATCATCACGGCGAGAACGCTCCAACCCAACCGGCAACCGGGAGACGCGTCGCAAAACCATGCACAAGCACCACAGTCAAACGCGTGCCATGAACTGACTACTCACCATGGGATAGAAGGGCGAGAGCACACAACTGCGCCAGGCTCCTGTGTGTCTTGGACACAAAAGTGAGTGGGCGTTGCAACCTAACGCGGACGAGGTTGCTGGTGTCAGTGAAGGAGCAGCTGTGTATGTCAGGGCAGATCAATGATGAACAATTAGACCCTAGATTGTTGCCTGCAAAGACCTGCGGTCCCTGTGCACAGATCAGGAAAGTGCATTATGCGCGCCAATGCGATTGTGAAGCGTGCTGACGCTCCGTGTGCAATACATAGGAGTGATAGGCATCCCATGCCACACTGTAAACGCTGAGTCCCCACTGTTCAAGTCCCTCAAAGTGTCAATCACTACGATATAATTCGTTGGCTTCAAACCCAAGCGTGTCTCTTTAGACTGCAGAGTATCAAGAAACTAATACTGCCTGGTAACGTTCTCCACACACATAACCTGTGTTGAGAAACATTTGTCACTGACATAGTGAAGCTCACTGCAAGCGACAGCCTGTTTCGCGTTGTTCAGCGTCAGCACGTGCTGCAAAGCAAGCACTGAATGCCCTGTCAGGCGGCTCCTTCTCGTTGGTGTCTTGGGCAGACAGCGTATTTGCAGTGACGCTCTACTCAGCTGGGACACACGAGGGCGATGTCACTATACGGCGACTTGCCAAAGGCGAAGACCGGAGCGGCAGAGACAGCGTCTGCCACGCCCTCAGCATGGGCCGCTGGCCGGTTGCAGCCCCCAAAGAAGCCTGGGTCATCAACACCTGTGTTTGCAGCCCCGCCGTCGGTGCTGCGGGCGGCGGCGGGGATGTCCGCACCAGTGAGCGGGAGAGGCGCTGGCAGGTGACTGACCATGCTTGTAAAGCCACGCCAGCGGTCAAGTTTTGTCATGGCTGCGCTCCACCAACCCTTGCAAATGTATGCGATGCTGGATCGCTGGCGTCATGTGGTCCCTCACTCCATTTCGTGTTTCTTCTTGGCACCAACGCCTGCAGGGGCAGCTCAGCAGGGAGGGGCCCTTCAGCAGGCAGGGGGAATGGCTCACACGATAGCTCCTCGGAACCGCTCTTTCCCAGTGAGTGCTGATTACCAGGCAACAGCTTGCACACCTTCCGTATGGCAGATTCAAGCTGCCGCACTGCTTGTGCACCCGTGGCGCGTGGCGGGGTGCTGATGGCGCACGCCAGAGCGCTGATGGTCCCGCTGCCCAGGCACATGACATGCCATGTCGCGTACCATGCTGCTTCTGGCACGCCTGCAGGCACGCCCACCGCTCCATCCGCCACCTCGCTAGGTGCGGCGTTTGGCGGTCCGGCAATCCAGGACGAATACGACCCGATTCGACCGAATGACTACGAGGCGGTACGTGTGGGATGTGGCTTGTCCGCTGGCGTGCGGGGGACGCGAGGAGACGAACGCGTGCGGTCGGCGGGCACACCATGCCTGCCGTCGCGGCTCAGCAGCCCCCAGTCAGCCTAATAAGCTCTCTGTGATCGCCATGCTTGCCAGGCCACTGCTTACTCAGCATCACGCATGGCGCTGCCAGCTTGCCTGTGTTTCGCGATCCTTGCGACCCGCACGCTCGCCGTGTCACACAGCTGCTGGCCTGAACGCGGCACCGCTCGACATGTCAACCCCACAGACGGGCGTTTGTGGCACGTACCGCTGCGTGCCAAGAGCAATACACAGCAACCTTATGGCGGTCAGCAGGTTCCTCGTTAGGTTATTTCGTGGGCACGCGCGTGCGTCCTTTCGCAATATGCTTATATGCGCACCGCACGGCCCCACGGGAACCACACAGCATAGCCTCACGGGCGCCTTTTCCTGACACATGCGTGCGTTCTGGTATGGTTTGCTCGCGGCCCGCGCCTGCGCGCCGCGTGCGGCAGGTGCGTGAACAGCGGGAACGCGCCAAGCGTGAGGCGGCGGCGGAGGCCGACAGGCTGGCGCGGCTACGGGAGATTGAGGAGGACGCAAGGCGCAAAGCGCAGGTAAGCTAGGCGGCGGGTCGGGAGGCCTGACCCTGGGCGTGAAGTCGAGGGAAGCCGAGGGAAAGCCCAGGGAAAGCTGAGGGGAAGCCGAGGGGAAGCCGAGGGCGAGGCGCAGGTGCAGGTGCAGGGAGGGACACCTGACATCCCGGGTGAGCAAACACGCTCCAGTCTGTGCAGCATCAGGACAGTGAGCGCACCGTACTGTAGCATGGCATTCAGGTATTGCTGCAGTGTCGGCGGATTGAGTACTCCGACAGCCAGGTGGTTGGACGTTGTGCGGACCTGCTCACTCCCGGTACTTCTGTCCCCGCTCCGCCTGATGGAACCTGCGCATTGCCGCATGCTCTTCCTGTCTGCTCTCAACACACGCAGCAAGAAGACGACGCCCGACTCGCCGCGGCGGCCTCAGCAGCAGCAGCAGCCGCCTTCAAGGCGAAGCAGCTGGGCGCGATGGCGCCCTCGTCAGCGCATGACCTGCCGCCGCCGCCACACAGCGCTACGTCATCAGGGCTGATGGGCGCCGGCGCGGCGGCGGCCTCTCCAGCAGCGACGCCGGCGTCATCAGCGGACAGCGCAGGCGTCATGTCTATGGCGGAATACGAGGCGCGCAGGTGCGTGTGCACTGCAGTATATCGCTTGGTTGTGGAGAGGAAAGCCAAAGAGAGAGGTCTGGGAATCTGTGTCAGTTGGGTTCACATGCCTGTGCGCGGTGGGTGACACGGTGGATGGGTGGTTGGGTGGATGGACGGACAGCGTTTGGTGGGCATTACAGACGTGCACTATGCTGCCTTTTGGGGGAGGGGGAAAGGGGGGTGGGGGCGGCCGGGGGGGGGGGGGATTGCCACATGTCAGTGGCTGCTGCGCTCCGCACGTAGCGGTGTGCGCCACACATGTGGCTTACACCTGGATCTGACGGACCGCCACCCAACGCAGCACCAACTGCACACAAGTCACGGCAGCATGGCAAGGCAGCAACGCAAAGCTGTGCCCGTTTGTGCGTTCAGGGCCGCGATGGGAATGACGGGCGCCGACGCGTTTGCGCGGCGGGGGCGGCTGGCAGGCACAGGGGGCGGCAGCGGCCTGCCGGGGCCCCCACCAACGCCCTCGCCTGCCCCCCCTGGCCCCCCTGGAGGCTCCGGCACCGGCTTTGAGGACGCGTCAGGTGCGCTGCAGCCTTGCCGATCACCCTGGCACGCCATGTTTTGACGCTTGCATGTCACGGGCCTGCATCTCATCGCCGCCCTCAAAACCAACCCGCCCTGGTTCTCATACAATGGTTGTGATTTATGGCTGTATGCTGCACTGGTGTGGTGTGGTGAATGTGTGCTTGCATGGCCATGTGTCTCGCGCAGGCGCGGTGCCCGGCACTGCGGGCATGAGCCTGGCGCAGCGCATGTTGGAGAAGATGGGCTGGCGCGAGGGAGAGGGCCTGGGGCGGAACAGACAGGTGCGTGGCGGCGAGGGACGCATCACGCATGGCGTGGGGCGCATGTGGTGAGGCGTGTGCCTCGTCCCGGGAGTCAGTTCCCAGGCTGAAAACTGCCAGGGTCCAGTTTTGTGCATGCATCAGATCCTTGCTCAGGCCTCAGCCAAGCATGCCAACCGGGGCAGGCTGAAAGGGGCACAGTGCGTGCTCTCCAGTGTGTGGCGCTCAGATTGCTCTACACCTTACGGTCTTGCACCTGATCCCTTGAAGCTCCCGGGGACGTGCAAATGAATTGTTGCAGCTGGCTACAAGGTGCCTTCACACCCTTTCAACGCCTCGCACTCGCTCATAGCGATCGGCATGCATGCCTTGCTGTCTCACGTGGTGCGCGACATGCAGAAGTGTGCATCACAAGCGCATGTGTGTACGGGGTGCAGGGCATATCGACGCCACTGGTTGCTCAGAAGACCGCAAAGAACGCCGGCATCATCACCACCGCTGCGCCGCGCTTTGCGGCCTCGTCGGAGCCCGACGCCAAGCGGCCGCGCACTGGTGAGGGCCTGCGGAAAGCGCTGCCCGAACATCCCCACGCAACCCCGCCCTGCACATTCCCCAAAAACCCCACCCAGCCCGCCCCTGCATACGCGCCCGTGCCCACACACACACCCACACTCTGACCTGCGTGCTATGCTGCGGCCCTTGCCCCCTGCACCAATGAGATGCATGCAGGATTGGCAGGTGAAGTCGTGACGCCATCACGCCAAACATCGATGCACCTGGCATCGCCTGCGCATCGGCCATGCGGATGCAAGTGCACACTGCGCCGAGTTCCTGCCTGTGTGCTTCTGTGCCTGTGTGCTGGCTGGCAGGTGCTGCGCTTGTCGGCAAGCCCAGTCGCATCCTGTGCATGCGCAACATGGTGGGCCCTGGGGAGGTTGACGCTGAGCTGGAGGAGGAGGTGAGTCATCCCTTCACGGCTATGATTCATCCTCTTCACCCTGGCAGCAGCAGCAGCAGCAACAGCAAGGAAGCAACAAAATCACAAAAATAACATGCATTATGGGCTTCATGGTGTTGTCGATTTGAACGGAACAAGCGGAATTGCGTGGCACCCAAGCGGCTGACGTTTGATCATGTTCACATGGCTGCCATGACGCGGTGAACCCCGATGTGCTGGGTATGCGTGTGCCGTGTGCGCGTGCAGGTGGCGCAGGAGCTCACCAAGTATGGCACCGTCACAGACGTCGTCATTTTCGAGGTGCGTGGCAGCAGAGGCGCCCATAGGGCTCTGGCAGTGTGATTCCCGTGGGGCAGGAGGTGTGTGTGCGTGACCTGGAAGTGGCGCGTGGTCCGCTGGGAATCCAACCATACTGCAGGTAGCACCTGAGCACCTGCTTGCTGGCCATGAGGCAATGCAATGTGCACATCAAAACTGACTGCACGCGCATACAGACACTGACTGCGCGCGTGCGAGTGTGTGCGCGCGTGTGCATATGCTGATATGCTGATACGTGCGTGCATGTGTGTGTGTGTGCTGATGTGCGCAGGTGACTGCTCCAGGGTGGCCCGAGGAGGAGGCGGTGCGCATCTTCGTGCAGTTTGAGCGCGTGGAGGGCGCCACCAAGGCGCAGATAGACCTGCAGGTGCGGCGCGGTACAGGCGGTACAGGCTGGGCGGTACAGGCCTCGGGGTCAAGGGGGGGGCACCATGCACGCACACACTCGCACCACGCATCTACACACTGCACAGCCCCCTGAGAACAAACATGGGAACACAACCGCAACCACCATCAGGCGCAAAATTCGGACCATCACGACTGTGCGTGTGTGTGTGTGGCTGTGTGTGTGCAGGGGCGCTTCTTTGGCGGGCGCAACGTGCGCGTGGCGTTCTTCCCGGAGGAGCGCTTTGAGCGCGAAGAGTTTGCGCCGCTGGCCGGGGAGTTTGACTGACGTGCTGACGGTCATGGTGTTGCTGTTGCTTGCACCGCGCAAGGTTGCATGTCAGCCGCCCGACCCCCTGGCCCACCTCAGGCCGTCAGGAGCAGCCAGGCAGCCAATTAATTCGGAAAATCCCAGGCCTGCACTGTGCCTAGTCATGTCACTCATGTGGGACTGGCGGCATTGACAACTGCAGTGCGTGGCATGACCTACTCTGGCATCCGCAAGCACAGCGGGTGGACCACTGCTGAAGCAGATCTAGCTGCCACGCCATTGTGCACGCGGTATGATGGTGGCCATGGCTGCTGCTGCGGTCGCGGAACGGGGAGTTGGTGCCACACGTTGGCTGACGCTCGGGGGCGTGCCTGACGCCAAAACGATTGCGCATCCAAACCTGGTCCTTGTATGCCATGGCATTCAGTGTCCAAGGGCCCAGCTGGCGTAACGTCATCGACTTCCTGCCACACCCTCATCCCATGCTGTGATTCACAATGCATTCCTTACCACCCTGCAGTCCGTCACATCGGTTGTAACGAGCTCGTGGCGCGAAAGTCACTCAAGTGGCATGCCAATCAGAAGGCCCCGTGATAGGCTGCTGCCATGCATCATAACCCCATTTCCGATGGGTCGCCTCAATTGTGGAAGCTGCCTACTAGAGCCCGTCACGGCGTGAGTGTGTTACAGCCAAGACGGTATGACGGGTACAGCCTGCACGGGCAGCCGTGTGAGATGACGCCAAAACGGACATCAAAGGTATGAAAAGCAAATGGTGAAAGACTGCGTGTATGCACTCGGCTCTCACTCTTCCACACGCAAGCAGCTCGGCAGCAGCAAAACGGGCTCAAATCACGACCTCCTTGTTCTCCAAATCATGGTGCCGAGACGGCATTCCAGTTTATGCCCGCATTTATGGTGGGGAAACATACAGTGCGATGTAGCGGGAAGCAACGCACACCGTGTGGAAGGCAGGTTAACGGTACCGTTCATCACATGTCTCAGCAAATGACACGCATCTAGCAAATACGGCACAACCTCGATGTTTCCAAGCGCTGCAGGTCAGCTGCAGCGCACACACTGCGCTCTCACATCAGTGTGATGCGGCCGTCTTTGGTGCGGCAGCAAAAATAAGGCACAATACGCCACAGACCGGGTTCACACGGCACGGGCATGGACAGCCAGGTACGATACTTCGCTTTGTGCCCTTGCAAATTCAAAACGCCGCAGCCAGTGGTCCGACCAAGTGATTACGAAATCAACCCAGCACAAAAGTCTGCAACCGACAAGAAACAGGAGCACCAGGAACGTGGTCACATGAGCGCCTCTCCCCTGCGTTGGTACAGTGCTGCACGCCAGATCCTGAGTCGGGCACGAGGGATGCAGCAACCCGCCTGAAACCTTGGCAGGGCTGCAGGTTGCGAAAGTGCATTATATGTGTTTGCGATCGTTGCCATGTTGGCTTGCTGGCAGCTGCCTAAGCCGCTGCAGAAAAGCCCAGCAAAGGGGGGCGGATGGAATGGGCATCCAGGCTGCATGAAATGGAGTCGCGATGAGGGGATCGCACATGCATGTAGGGGGCATGGGTCCACCAGGAATGTCACCATCACCAAACACGATGGCCTTTCGTCCTCCTGCTACTAATGGCTGTGGCATGCCAATGAGAGGTATCAGCTTGGCAGACATCGAATCGCAGCAGCCAAGGTGGGGTTTGGGCATGCACACAAAAGCAAGAAGGGGCGCCTGATGCACCACGTGTATTGTCAGCGTCAAATCTGTATGCGGGGGGGTCTTGGCCCCTTCACTGTTGACAGCGCGGCGCAGCAACGTCTACCACACGTCCAGGCATACGTCAGCATGCGGGTTCCCCACCAAAACTGCATTAATTGGTGGAAACCTGGTCCTGGCCGTGTGTAGTGTCGGTGACATGAGGACCACTTCCAGCATTGGCCATCCTAATTCAACCTGTAGGGCTGAGCACTCCCAGTTGCGCAGGATCGGCAGCTGCTGCGTTGTACTAAATCACAGCTGCACAGAGAGACAACAGCATCACCACGCTCCTTACCAAAGGCTCGTGTAACCAAAACGGGTCCGATAACATATGCACACACGGCGAAAATGATGTCCTGCACTAAGATGCTGCGCTCTCCACCACCACCACCACCACCACCACCACCATCATCATCATTATCATTATCATCGGCAGCATCAGGATAGTAAAATCTTGGCGTACAAAATGGTGTAATACCCAAGCTAAGCAATGTGTCTCTCTCGCAGTGGTCCCTGCATGTCCAGCAGAACACCATGCCATCCAGCGCATCCAGGATGTGGATGCAACAATGCACCCTCAGCTGCAGGCGTCGCAAAGACCGCCACAGCAGGCTCAGCGCAGGCCCTGAATCACGCTGCAACTGTTGCCGCAGCAGGCTGGCCTACGGGGCCCAGCGGTGCAAGCATTCCCAATCGGTAATTTTCTCACTCTCTGCTCAAAGCAACGCCTCAACCAACGCCTTTAAGCGCTTCCCCTCATCATCTTGCCCAGAGCAGGGGCCAGATCCTTCGTGAGGAAATTGCCGAACGAGCTGAGATCCTTCGACGCGATAATCGTGGCGGCCGCCACCGCCTTCACGGGCAGCGCCAGAGCCTTTGGTGTGCTGACCGCACCATTGCCGTTGCCGTTGCTGCTGCCGCCGCCGCCGCCGCCGCTCTTGCGATGCTGCTGCTTCCGCTTCTGCCACGCGCTGATCCACGCGCGCGCCTCCGCGACGTTCGCCGCCACGGGCACCGCCTCTACACGGATGGCAGAGACGCTCGGGCGCGTCTTGCTGGCAGCGGCGGCGGCAGCGGCGGTGCCGTTGCTGCTGCTGGTGCCGTTGCCGGGCTTTGCTGCGGGGGCGCCGGCAGCCGTGGCGGTTGGTGCCGACTTGCCTGCAGGCTTAGCTGGTGTGGAAGAGTGGGAGCCGCCGGGGCCAACCGATTGCTCAGCCGCCAGGCCCACCTGTCATCCATCACACATCCGCCAATACACGCGAGAGAGATATGTCACATGTGTCAGTACTTCATGCCTACGGACATGGACAGTGGGCGCATATTGACATGCCCACACGCAATGGCAACGTTGATTGTGACTTCTGCGCCTGATCGTACCGTATCGTGCATTCGCATACCATCTGGGTCATCCAACGTCATGACACGGTCATGATGTCAGGGTTGCAAAATGCCAAATGGGCCGACAGAATATGTGTGGATGGGATGGTGCACTGTGGTATTCACATACGGTAAGGCGGGAGGTGTGACTGAGCTGTGAGTGAGTACAAGCCGAGTAATAGGGGGCACGGCTTGCAGCGTGCGTTATCGTACCTCTGTACAATTGCACGGTGCACTTGAGATCTGACTGTGCGAGTCAGGCTACAGGTGCTGCTGATGTTTTGCGCACACTGTCCTAGCCAGGATCTACGGCAGAGCATAGTAATGCAGTACAAAATAGTACAGGGAGGAGTGAAAAAAGAGATGGAGCCTCGCATGATGCAGCTGGTGCCACACCCGATCGGGTGCACGGCACGCGAATGCGCGTAATGAGTTCGGTGACCAGGCAGCTGTTGCAAGCGTGCGGCACTGTACCGTATGCAGGACGGCTGAGGTTGCATGCATGCTGTGCATTGCCCATCCGCTACCCTGCTCGAACCACAGGAGCAGTGCAGCATGTGTTGATCCGCCATACAGTGCATATTGTACGCGCCGGTACCCAATGCGAGGCACGCTCAGCTCTGGAGGCCACACAGCGCCACGCACAGCCCTGCCTGCAGCTCTCCGTAGCATGCAGCTGCATACCACACCCTGCCCCTTGCAGTATGCATCCGTTCAGCTGACGGGGGGGCGCGCGTGCTGAGGCCCCAAGCATGACGCTGACCACATAAACCAAGCCGCCGCCAGCTGCCTGCGCTCACTGCTAAGGCTGTGGGCGTGTGGGTAGCCAGCACACCGGAGCGCACTGTATTTGGGAGTCTGCTTTCAAACCTGCATGCGTCATGCAACTCATGCATACCAGCTGCTTTACAATGTTTAAGGAAGTGGAGCGCAGCAGGCCCAGTGATTCAATCCCCATTCCCCTCGCACACGCACCTCCTGGAGCAGCTTGCTGGTGTCCAGCTGAGTGTAGTTGGGAGCGCCCTCGCCGAATTTGTACACCACGTGGTCGCTACGCACCAGCGCCGGCGCCACCAGCGACTCATCCAGGCTGCTGGTGGCCTTGAAGCCGCTGCTGCTGCCGTTGCTGCTGCCATTGCTGCTGGCACTGGCGCTGCTTTTTGGGCTCGCAGCCGGGGCCGCCGCCGTAACAAAGGGTTTGAGGGCCTCCACAGTGGCAGCAGCAGCAGCAGCCTCGTCAACAGATTTCAGCGCCCAGGCACTCTTGACTGCAGCCCCACCTGCGGGTGTGCCCACAGCAGGGCGTGTCTCGTCGATGGATTTCAGCGCCCAGGCGTGCTTGACAGCAGCGCCGCCAGCAGGCGTGCCAACAGCCGGGCGTGTCTCATCAATAGACTTCATGGCCCACGCATTCTTGACGGCTGCACCACCCGCGGGTGTGCCCACGGCAGGGCGGGTCTCATCGATTGACTTCATAGCCCAGGCGTTCTTGACTGCAGCGCCGCCAGCAGGAGTGCCAACAGCAGGGCGTGTCTCATCAATAGACTTCATGGCCCATGCGTTTTTGACGGCTGCACCACCCGCGGGTGTGCCCACAGCAGGGCGGGTCTCATCGATTGACTTCATAGCCCAGGCGTTCTTGACTGCAGCGCCACCCGCGGGTGTGCCCGCGGACTGCACCTTTACGTCCAGGGGCTGTGTGGTGGGCTTGGCAGGGCTTCCGGCGGCTGGGAAGCCCTCAGGCCTGAGCGAGACGTTGCTGGTGCTCAGCACAGGGCCCGCGCTGCTGCGGGCGGCAGCAGCAGCGGGCGCAGGGGGTGCCGCAGCTGCAGCGCCGGCCTCCACTACCTTCTCAATGGTGGACGAAAGCTTGGCAGAGACTGTGCCAGAGGTGTGGCTGTCGCTGCCGCCGCCGCTGCTGCCGTTGGCGGTGTTGTCGGGCTGCTGCGGCTGAGTAGGCGAGCTTGATGCCACTCGGAGGATGATGAAGACGATGAGGACCAGCGCCAACACGCCAGCTGGCACCGTGTACTGCAGACACGCACGCACGCACACGCATGCAAAGCATGCGCATGTGCGCCAAGTTGCCAGCAGCCCCCGAATGTGTCGAGACCAGGAGGTCATGCAGGTTTGGAGCTCGAATCAAGATCCACGCCAAGATAAGGTGGTGTAAGGACTGCCCATACAGTATGCACTCAACGCAGCCCTGCTAGAACGGCGCGAGAGGGCGTGCGTGCGCGCGTGCTGGAGCTCAGTTGCCCCGTTATTGTGTTCAGTGTACGTGGGGGGTGCGCGCACCCGCTAAAAAGGGATAGTGTACGGGGTGGTGGCAGTGGTGGAGGTGGGTGTATTAGCAAACCACTGCGAATGCATTATTGTGCAATGCACACCTTCTCTTGGAGCTCACGCCAGTTTGCTGGCAGCTGAAATGAGGCTGGCAGGCCAGCAGGGGCAGCAGTGCTGACGGCGGCAGGCGCAATAGCCACCACAGCAGGCTCCTGCATGGAAGCACAGCGCATGCAGACGAGCAAACAGTCAGTCACAGCGAAGAGGAAATGTTAGATACCTGCGTGTTAGTCAGAACGGTGCATTTCCTTCGCAGATGAGTTCGAGGGCAACCCACCAACAAAGGAACTGACAACTGTTGTGTGTGGCTGTGTTCAAGAAGCAATATGCCTGCCTTACCTGAGCCTTAGCGCGAGCCTGCGCAGCAGGCACGCCGCTCATTACACCTCCAAAAACCGCGGTTGCCAGCAGTCCAACCTGCAAGCGCACGTCACACAGCACGACAAGTGACGAGGGCAAACTGCAAAACAGCAAAACGAATGCTGGGCCTGGGGGTCTATGTAACCCCGGTGGTGACAAGATCTTACCTTGGCAGCTGCTTTCAGCTTGTCCAGCAGCGTTGATGCAGCAGGCGTCGGAGAGGCCAGGTGGATGCCATTCTGGGACATTGCCCGCACCTGCATGCAAGCAAATTGAACAGCCGTAGGCTCATCCCTAGTCAATCCTGGCCTGCAACAGCCACTTTTGTTGCCAGCGGCGCCGAGCGCCACCTAGCGGCACCAAGTGAAGCGCTGCAACACCAGTTAACTTGCAAAGCACTCCCACAGAGCACTTGGTGGCAGAAACAGTGCTGACCGGCGAATCTGGAACTTGGATTAGCTGCTCTAGCAGGGTGCGGCGTTCAGTGTGGCACAAGGCAACTCCCATCAAAGGAAGATTTCTGAGCTGTTTGCCAAGACCCACAGCAGATTCCCACCTGAAGTCTCCCAGCGCGTGCAGGCGCGCAGACCATTGGCAAGCGTGTTGACAGCGCCACGCCCGGCGCGGGGCTGAGACTCAGCTTCATCAGTGCACAGTCTGGAGTGGACGTTCAAGAGGGAAGGTGGTTTGGGAACTCGGATGCTGCACGCAAAGCAACAGTCGCCGGGAGATTCAAGGTGCGCAAACTGTTGTCTGGGGCTTACGCTGTGCGCGATCGCACCCCGATCGGAGAGTTTGAGAGAAAGCGAGGGAGAGAATCCGGGCAAATGAAATCCGTACTTGATGGCAAGAAGGCCCCCTAAGAGGGGGAGCAAGTCTACGCAAGCTCTAAGTCATTTCATAGGCTGGCCCAGGTTTGCATAATGTTGCCTCTGACCTGGCCACGGGTATGACACCGACTACCCAACCGCCGCTCGCAGGTGCAATGCGGGCATGGCAAGCGCGTTCCGTACACAGCCGCCTTGCGTTATGTTTGTTAGTCGCCCTGATTCCACCATGTAATCCAGCCCTCACCCTTCAACCTGTGCTCCGGCGCGCGGTGGATGCGCCGCACCAATCGCGCCTTAGCATGGAGCACGAGAGGGTCGCAGTAATCACAGCCAGAGCAGAGCTGGTGGACCAGGTAGAGCCTGCCGCTCAGGGACGTGCAGCTGGAAGCCTTCCTTTGGCTTCTTCGGTGCGCGATGGTGGCGGCTCCGAAGCGCGGTCAGGTAGGCACACGCTCGGCGCAACCAGCCCACCTCAGCAGCCACCACAGCTGCAGCCAGGCACTGTGCGGGTTTGGTTGGACTCAGCATTCTTCACGGGTGGTGAGACGCAAGTCCTGCGTGACACTCTGACCCAGACAGGTGGACGCATGGTGAGTGACAGGGAACACCTTGGCATCGCACCAGCACTTGGGTCGAGGGAACTGTGAAGCCTGCATGTAAGTTTCCATTATAAATGTATGGCACTTGCTCAGACTGCTGCTGTGCTCTCTGCGGCCGCATGCAACCCCAGGTGCAAGCTTAGCACGACTGCCGCAGCCTGTCTGGGACGCTTTGCTTTGCTGCAGGATCGCATACATGTAACAGGGTGCATACCAGGTACACCTACACACTTGCACCGGCGTTGTAGTTGACGACGAACGCCACGCACGTCGAATGCCACACACGTGGGTTTCCCAGCCCAGACCTTGTGGGGCCTCCTGCAGACAGGGCTAAGCACCCGAAAGCTGTGTGGTGGCTCACTTTATGCTCACTGATGACCAGGTGTGTTTCCCACCTCTCACCCTGCTCACCTCACCCTGCTAATCTTGCCCTCTCGTCTCAGGCAGTGAGCGGCGAAACCGCGTCCACGTCGTTCTTTTCGCTCAAGGGAGCGTACCGCATGGAGGACTGGGACCTGTACTGGACAGTACGCAGGTGCGCTCCAGGGGAGGCACGCGCATGCCTGGTCACGCATCCACCCACGCCAGGTGGACAGTGGTGCCCTTTTGCCCACCAACGACTGCAGCACCCACATGCTGCACCACGCTGTAGACTAGCCCATGCTGCGAGCCACATCAAGCCACATGCAATGTGCACATGCGTTGTGGCTGCGCCCGGGCAGGAACGCAAAAGGGCCCGGCATGTACGCCACTTGCTTCATCTGACACCAGCACAGACGCACACGCTTCAGCAACGATAGGGCGTGCTGCTGCATTGCCTATTGCATTGCCTATCCCTAGAGTGCTTTGTCACGATGCTGTGGAATTGCTGTACCTGCCTCTCCCCCCTGGAGTGATGCTGCAGGCCGTGTTACTCTGTGCTGCCCACGCTGGCGTACCCGAAGCGCGTCAACTGCCTTCCCGGCATGGAGGCCGTGACGCTCAAGCAGTCGCTGTTGGCGACCCTGCAGGTCAGCCCAGCTGGATTTTGAATTTGACAGCATCAGTAACAGGAGTCAGTAATGTCGGCGGTGGTGGTGGCACGGTGGCATTGTATGAAAAGGAGCAATGCAGATGGTGGGGTGAAAACGGGGCCCTGGCTGGCGCTGCTCACTGTGAATGGTAGATGTGTGGGAAGGGTTCATTGCATGAAGAGCCCCTTGGACAACTGCTCTGTGCCTGTTTGCATTGGACGGACGGGGTCAGTTTCGAGCAACGCGGTGCGCTTTGCGATGAGCAATGCTTCAGCTTTCAGCTTTCAGCACATGCTTTAAGCCCGCTGCCCATGCGGCGTGCAGGCGCGTGCCACACGCTTGCGCTGACGTGGGAGAGCATCCATGCTGCGCTGGCGGCGTTCATGCTGCGCTGCAGATTGCGTACGGTGAGAATGCCTTCGGCCTCATCCCGCGCTCCTACCTGCTGCCTGAGCAGTACTGGGCCTGGAGGGCGTGGCTGCACGTGCGGCCGCGCCTGAGGTCCCTCGTCGCGCGCGACCAGGCGCTGGCGCTGGCGCTGAAGCCGCTGCTGCAGCAACAGCAACAGCAACAGCAACAGCAACAGGAGCAGCCAAAGGGGAAGGCTGCGTACAGGCGGCGGCGGCTAACGACGACGCAGCGGGGCTTGCACGAGCAGGAGCAGCAGCAGCAGCACAGCGCAGCGGCAGCTGTGCGCTCCAGGGCGCTGTTGGAAGCTGGGAGCCCGCGTGCGGATGCGTCCAGCCGGGTGGACGATGACGCCACGCCGTGGGTGCTGAAGTCGCCCGCGCACAGAGGCCAGGGTACGTCCTAAATAAGCGCCTAATGTAGTCACAGAAAAGCCATGTATAGTGGCTGCAAAGGATGCACAGAGCGCACAGCGTAAGAGATGGGAACAGGCCGCATGAAATGCAACACTCTGCCGCGGGACCAGAGGCCAGGCAAGAAGGCATCATGCCACATCAGCCGCGGCCGAAGCATGCTGACGCACACACAGCAGAGAGTTTCGCGCTCACCGGCCTGTCTTTGACCCATACGGGCTCCGACTTCCCATGCTGGCATGCCAGCTTTTGCTTTTCGAGTGCATGCGTTGCACCTCTCCCACTATCCGCTGGCAGCGCTGTACTGCACAGCACAGAAGTGCAGATCTATTCAGCGACAACACCTGTGTGGTACAGAGCGTTCTTGCCTATATCAAGTTGTGTGAAGCCACCTGTCTTGCATTGCGCGTTTACTCCTGCGATTGGTGGTGGCTACGCATGCATGTCAGCATTTCTGTTTGGTGGCGCAGGGGTGTTTGTGGTGCGGCAGGCCGAGGCGATTAATGAGGCGCTGAATCGAACAGGCGGCGGCTACATCGCAGTGCAGGTGAGCATGCATGCATGCATGGGCTGGCCGTCGCACATGCACACGCAGGGTCGGTCCAATTTTGATGGGTTGGCTGGCTGGCTGTGCACCTCGTTGCATTGCAGACCATGAGCGCAGGGCTGACACCTGTTGCATTGCATTGCATTGCATTGTATTGCATTGCATTGCATTGCATTGCTTTCTGATGCTCAAGCCTGGCACATTACGCGCCTGGCAGCATCCCCTGTCCCTTCAATTACATGACATTCATAGGAACTTAACAGATCACATGGTAGATTCCTCAACCATTTGTGCTCAGTGCATCCCCCCACCTCCATACCTGGAATACCGGTATGGCGTGCGGCGACCCCGCATATGACCTTGCCAACTGTTGGTGGAAATGTGTGTGTGCGAATCATGCTGTGTGACGTTGCGACAACAAGCGCGTGTGGCTTACAAGTACGTGCATGTGGCCACCGGCATGCGCAGGAGTACGTAGCGAATCAGTTCCTGTACCGGGACCGGCCCTGCTACCTGCGGCTGTGGGCGGTTGTCACCGCCATCGCACCACTCAGGTTCGTCGGCGGGCCATCGCTTGTGTGCTGGCGTGCCATTGCGTAAGTGCATCTGAGTCTGACTCCATATGTTCGTCAATTGGCCTCACAGGCCAGCTGCAATGGCACGCACTGCGCCGCATGCACACGCCGACGGTGGTGCAACATGCACGATGTCAGTCGACGTGGTTAAGCGTTGCAGGGCACGAAGTGCACATAAGCGGGATGCGTATCTTGTTGACCCTTTCTCCTTGCCCGCACTCCTCCTGCTGAATGCTGCACACCAGCTCTCAGCGGGGCTTGCAATCTTGATGGGCTGTTGGGCATTGTCGCTGCCATGCTTGCAGGCTGCACCTGTTTCGTGGGGGCGTGGTGGTGTTTGGTGACCCAGTTCAACGAGCTGGCGCCAGCAATAGCAGCAGCAGCAGCAGCAGCAACGCTGCTGCCTCAGACAGCGCGACTGGCAAGCTCAACACTAGGGACGGCACTGCCGAAAAGCATGCGCGTCATCACCGCCGCCGGGTGGCCGCCTCGGACGGTCCAGGGAGCGCTCAGGACATGTTCAAGGTCAATTACTGGACGATCGAAGGTGATAAGTTACCTCCCTGGACGATCGACGAGCTGGCGCAGCACATGCGCAGGGCTAAGCCGCGGGAGCCCGGCGTGTTCGACCGCATGTGGGCCGCGGCGCGGCGCGCGGTGGCGCTGACGGTGGCGGCGGGCGCGCCGCGCATGCGGCAGATGGCTGGGCTGGTTGGCGCGTCGCTCGACACCCCTGGCTTTGAGGTGAGTACGTACTTTTGAGGGAGGGCATTCACGCATCCTGTGAAGCACAGGCCGGTTTGCAAGCTCGCTTGTAGCTTTAATGTTGTCATAACGCAGACGGTCTTCCCGGCAATCTTGCATCGCAAAGGCAGTTCTGTGAGATGAAGCGCGCACGCGTTGGGCAATGCTTGGACAACCAGAAGTTGGTGCCTCGTGCATGCATCAGATGCCTATCACATTGGATCATATCCTTGGCTTAACGCGTTCAGTGTTGGCCTGTTGTTGCCTGTTTGCTTGACTCGCACCTGCGAGAGTTCTATGTCCTCATCTGAGGGGAGTGTCGGCCTCGGCTAGAAAGCTCCTAATGTAAAATCTAAATCTAAAAATCTAAATCTAAATCTAAATCTAAATCTAAATCTAACCAGAAGTTTGGGCGAACTGCAATGCGGCACTCCTTTGTACAGTGTCATGTGGGGTGTTTGACTCCTGACATGCGGTATCTTAACATGACATGTACTGATGTTATGATATACCCCCGTATTTGCGCAGGTGCTCGGGTGTGACTTCCTGCTCAACCAAGACTTTGAGCCGACGCTCGTTGAGCTGAACGCACTCCCCTCCCTGGCCAGGCTGCAGCCGGGGCCGGGGGACGCCGATGACCAAGAGAGCGCCGCAAACGACGCCAAGGCACCTGCGGCCGGCGGCGCCGCGAAGCGTGCGGGCCGTAGGAGCGGCGGCGCTCCCGGGTTTGATAAGCAGAAGGAGGATTTCATGGGTGAGAGCCAGAGCGGGTGGCGGTAGCGTGGCAGACAGCGCATCGTGAACTGTGCAATTGTGCGAGCGGCAAAACAGACTTACCCCTGGATTTACGTTACGCTGAATACGGTACTGTATTTCCTCTGCCTCTGCCGTCGTGTTTGCGCCTGAAAACAATAGCGGACGGGCTGCGTGTCAGTACTATTGCACGCGGTGACCGCTTGCTCTGTCCTTGACTGTTCACTGAGTAGTCACTCAACGTCATTCCGCTGTGCGCTCCGCGGCGCAGCGCACATGTTGGCGCTGCTGGGCATGCCGGTGGCTGTGGGCAGCCGACCGCCGCACGCGGCCCCCGCCGCGCTCCTGGCGGCGGCCTCCGCGAGGCTGGCGGGCAAGCCGCTGCCGCCAGGCCTGGCTGCCGACAAACAGGTACGCTGCGTTGCCCGTTGCACGCAGACCTGGCCCAAGCTTGGAGCTTAATCGTTCTGACGGCGTCACAAAATGATCCCCGACCGCCTGCGCATAAGGGTGGACGCTACTGGCCAATCACCCTGCCTTTATTGACCTGGTGGTTTTATCACGCGCCTGAGCATTCGGTGCATGGCAGGCAACCAGCTAACAGGCTTGTGTTTGGCCAGCTTCCCGCCGATGAAGGGTGGTGCCTGTGCAGCTTCCTGGGCAGGGCAGCGCTCCACCCATGAAGCCTGCCTAATTGATTGATCGATTGTCTGAATGCCTGATTGCTTGCTTGGTTCATTGATTGTTGGCCGCATGCCTGCACGCCGTCCTGACTCCGCGTCGCGCCCTTGATTGTGCTTGTTGCAGCTGGATGAATCGAACCCGCTGGACGTCTTATGGCTCGTCGCGTTCACGCTGCTGCCACCGCCACCTCCACCCAAGCGGACCCCGCCGCCGGGGTCCCAACCGCAGTCCCGGCAGCAGAAACAGCAGCAGCAGCAGCAGCAGGCCCGGCAGCAGCAGCAGGAGCAGGAGCAAGGCATCAAAGGGGAGAGTGCGGCGCAGCAGCGCCAGCGTGACGTTGCGCGCGCTCTGCAGGCGATGATGCTCGAGGCGCACCCCAGGGCCGCTGCTGCTGCACGAGATGCATTGCGGCAGTTGCAGCCTGCGCTGTGCTCGCACGGCGCGAGCGGGTCGTCAGGTGAACGAGGTGAGTCATTACTGCATTAGCTGTTGAGCACTTGCCAGTGTCTAGTGCTTGCTGCATTTGTCATGCGACGGTATGGTACGGTATACGGGATAAGCGCTGCTGTGGCTCAAACTGAATTCAGGAGGGTGAATCGAAGAGCAGCAAATGTGACTAGGAGGCGTTTGCATGCAGTTGTGCATGGCCAAATGCGCATGTCAGCACAGTTGTGCGTGTTGTGCAGTTGTGGACGCAGTTCTGCTCGCTTTGCGTTAGGGAGCTGCATGCGGGCCCCACATGGTGGTCCACTCACGTCCCACAAAATGCAGACACACGTGTACGATTCCTAAGCTGCACCGTGTCAATATGTGTGTGCGCGTGCGCGCGTATCTTTTCGCGCTGGGCTTGTTATGCCACAGGGAACCAAAGCTTGAATGGGACCACGCATGGGCATCATCGCCGGGCGCTCCTCATGACGCCGCGATCTGGGTCACCCTCGACATCGACATCAACAGGGCGTCGGGCAGGCGGCGGGGGATCTGCATCTCGCAATTGGATCAGCCTGGATGCTATGTTCAGATGCCGGTAAGGCTTGCATGCTCAAAGCCTCCGCTGCTGCACGCACGGCCGAAAGTGCGGAGGGCCTGTGCTCGCGCCCGCGTGCCTTGAGCGTATATGGCGCGGAGCACCCCGTATGTCCACCTGATTGCCGCCTGTGCAACATACGTGCACAGACACACACCGGCATCTGCCCGCTATCGGTTGCGCCAGACCAAGCTCTGCTGGCCTCCAGGTCGCTGTGTGCACACCCCATCACCATACTCATTTCCAAGCTTGCAGGTCCACACACATGTGTACGGGTCATTCGCATTCATTGCACGCCACCTCATCCCAGGCACCGTTGGGTACTGTAGGGTTTAGGGTTTAGGGTATAAACCAGTGTACCTCACCTCATCTGCCATGTGCATGATCTCAACAGCTAAGTCCTTTTGTCATGACATGATAATATTACAATGGACCGTAACATGCCATTATTAGCACGTCAGGTTATGCGTACCGTACTGCCGTTGCTCACGATGCACGTGTGCGTGTGCGCGATGGCTGCTGCTGCTGCTGCTGCTGCTGCTGCTGCTGCTGGCCAGGCCCTGCCTTACACATGACATGATCCGAGCAGTCGCCGCCCATGAGGCGGAGCTGCCAGGCCAGCTGCGCTTCGACGCGCTGCACCCGGCCGCCATGATTGACGCTATCACCGTTAACGCGATAGCCATGGGCAACTGGCGTGCGGATGAGGGCACCTACGCAGGCATCAGCCACGAGCAATGGCTGCTGTCAGAGGCCTTGCTGGATCGTAGGAGCCTGCCTGTCCGCCTCTGGGATCAGATCGGGGCGACGGTCGGGATGCTGACGACCACCAGCCCCCGCACGCTGTGGCACGCCGCGCAGCACGCGCACGCGTTCACGACCGAGCCGCGCATCCCCGCTCGGGAGCAGCTCCTGCCGCACACGCTAGACGCGGTCTTGGACGCTTGGCAGTGGGTGCGAGGGCCGCTGGCAGACGCAGTGGCCACCGTTTACTCCGCATCAGGCAACCAGACCGCACGGGCTGGTCAGGGCCGAGGAGCCGCAACAGCCACGACATCACCCTCATCGTCGTCATCATGGTGGGCGTGGCCATGGGGAGGGGGAAGCAGTACAGGCAGTACAGGCGGTACAACCCCCTCGGCGGCGGGGCGGCCGCGTCGGCCCATCAACAAGGGGTGGCTCGGGACCTCTGACCAGCGACCGCGGGGCGGAAGGGCAGCAGGGGGGCCGCAAGGGCAAGCGCAGCAACCAGGCGCCCGCCACCGCCGCCGAGGCAACCCCCGCGTAGAGGATTTGGCAGCCGGAGGTGGTAGCGGCCGGCGTGGCGCGGCGGATCGTCGCCTGCTGGGTGTGCGTGAGTGTGAGCCGCTGCTAGCCGGCGGCGGCGGCGTGCCCGGTGCACCGAATCCCGGTGCAGCCGCCGCCTGCGTGGCGGCGTCGCTAATGAAGCTGATCAAGACAGAGGGCTGCCACTTCTGGTGAACGCCTGAACCGCAGCTTTGCCAGTGCGACAACGCCACTGAAGCAGACACTCCCGTTGTAGCCATGCATGTCAGCATGCGCTGTAGTATGGCAGTGCACTAGCTATGATGGACGAAACCTGCAATTTCTGAACCTGTGAAATGAAAACCCAATCCCTGATTTTGACCTGATCTGAGTGATTTTAGTATGCAGAGCACGATCGCTGGCAGTCTTTACTCCAGGCAGTCAATCCCAGCAAACCTGTGTGCCGCTGGTCAGTACCGCTGGTCAGTCCAGAGTGACTGACCTTCTATTTTGTGCGCATCACCCACGGTCAGGTGAGGGGGCGCAGCGCGTTCAGGCAGAGGGTGCTGCCATACACTGACTGCTTATCCTCCGTGTGACCGCTTGGAGCAGCTCAGCGCAGGCACATGAATCAATCACGCTAGGAACAGCTGCAGCATGTCCTGGCTGGTGACACGTAGCCGTCGCATTTCTGCATGAGCTCGCGTTCTAGCAGGCCAGCGCACCTGGGAGCTGCGAACTCATACGCATTCGGACAGCCCAACTCACAGAACCCAAGGTTGCACTTGGAGCGCGTGCATGAGCACCTGGGGCGCCTGGCCAAGAACATGCACGCGTCGATTGAAGGCAAGCGCCCACGCGACGAGCCGCGCCACGCACCGGAGCGCACTACAGAAGCCATGAAACGGGCAACAGGGTTCAGGGCGGTAGGGTTCAGGCCTTCACTCTTCAGGGTTGGGAACGTACAGTGAGAGGCACATGCTTTGCATGGGCAGCGTGGGTTGGTGGGTCATCATCACCAGAGTCCACAGCAGCTCGGCTGACACAGGGGTGGCCTGCAGCGGAACAGATGAGTTCCGCGTGAGCTGAGAAGGCTACTGTCACAGTGACACTGCGATACCCATGCACCCAGCAGCCATGGTAACTAGCAAGCTACTGCTACTGCAACGCCTGTCCCAACCATCACAGATCCGCAGCAAAAGCCTGAGGGCACCATGGCCGCTACGGCGGCGGCCGGCCGTTAGTTGCCACTGGCTGGGCGCCTGCGGCATGTTTTTGATCTTGATCTTGATCCTGACCTTGATCTTATTCGCAGGTGCAGCTGCGCCCTGCGGTGCGGCTGCGTCGGGTATCCCGCCAGGTGGCGTGTCTGTTGCAGCGAGCATTGAGGGAGGGGGTGTGGTGCTGTGGCTATGTAGGGCGCATGAAGCTGGTTCCGGAGCCTTAAGATGCCACCGCATGCGCTGCACTGCCAACAGCACCAGCGCCAAATGTGTGAGATCCTGCAGCGCAAGTCACCGTGTATCAGCAGTTCTTCAGGTGATGTGAGAAATAAACTGAAAGGGAACACGAGTATGCTTACCACATCGCCTTCCCTGCCGCGTTGAGGTGAAAGCGGCACACCCAAGGCAATGGCTGGAGTACACACGCCAGAGCTTGCCGTGGAGCTGTGGTCTTGCGTGGCGTTGTTTGTCAGTGACCCAGACGACCTGTGGTCACTCACAGGCTGTTGCAGGTGAGGTGCACGAGCAGGCGCGGCAGCGATTGACGGACACGGAACGAGCCCTGGAACTAACAGCCTTACTGCCAAATAGTCACTGGCATATAATGGGACATCCTTCTACCAAGCTTTCCCAGCTGTCCATAGCACGCCTGCCGCTGGTGCCAGGACTGGGGCCGTAGGGGCAACCAGCGATCACAGTGTCATCATTTCGAACTCGGGTGTTTTGGCGGATATCAAAGCAGTGCATCACAGACCTTGATGTCACCAAACCACCGGGCGTTGTTGCTATTGGCTGTGGACGCTTGCACTTCCTGCAGGACCGCGCACCAGGCTCGTTCTGATGCCAGCCTCTTGGCATTGTGGCTGCTGCAACGTCACGGCGCTGAGGAAGCGCTTGGCGTGGCCCTCACGTCAGGCCTGAAGCCAGACCTTGCAGGCGCAGTAGTTCAGCGCCTGCTGCAGCAAGGCATCAACGCGGCAGCTTTTGCCAAGGCCATCGACCCCCGCGACGAGCGCTGTTCAGGCTGTGCACGCGAGACCTTGGTCCGCATGCGTGACGCCAACCGTGTTGTCCTACACGCCGTTCTGCAGGACCAGGCAGCTGCGCTGCAGGTGCTCTGTGACGCTGCCTTAGTCACAGACACAGCTGGGGCTCAGGCAGGCAGCGCTCCCGGTGACACTGCAGCACGCACCCTTCGGACCGTCGCCTTCTGTATGGCCATAGATGAAGGCAACAGCGCGGTTGCGGCTGCCATGCTGGCAGCCGGTGCAGACCTGACTCTGGCAGGCAACATCTCCTATGATGAGCCCCGCCATGCTCTGCTCGAGGCGTGCATCCGCGGCCACGCCGACGTGGTCACGGCGCTGCTGGCGGCAGGCGCTGACGTTCACGAGGTGGACAACGAAGGGTGCGCGAGGACGGCGCTGCACCTTGCTGTCCTGCATCACGACAGCCCAGGCAGGCGGGAGAGGCAGCGCATTGCCCTCGCAGCTCGCACTGCCTCTGACTGAGCTTCCGGGCCGCTACCAGCCAGGCAGCAGGCCTGCCAACCAGCGGCGCAACGGCAACAACCGTGGCCAGTGGCTCTGACAGCAGCGCCGTCATCCCAGCGCCTGTGCTGTCTCAGGCGCTGCCAACAGACGCTGCGGTGTCGTGCACCTTGCGTGTGGTCGACGCGTTGCTCGCGGGCGGCGCCGACGTTCACGCCCGCGAGGCTGAAAGCGCATCAGGCTACACCCCACTGATGACCGCGATCACAGCTGGCTGCCCTGGTGCAATTATACGCCGCCTGATCGCTGCTGCCAAGCACCCTCGCGGCTGCCTCGACGCGTGGTTGCTCGCGCTGGCCGAGGGCAGCAGGGCCCCTCGGGACACCGTGGATGTGCTAATTGAGCTGTCCAGGCCCGCCCCGCAGCAAGACAGCACCCCCCCAGTGCCTGGCTCAGCACCTGCAGCTTCAGGCTCCGCTGCTCACCCTCGCCGGCGGCTGCTTTCGCCGCCGCAGCGGCCGCGGCAGCTGTCCTCCGCCGACCGGTTGGTGAGCGCTGCGGCTGCAGGCCACGCACCCGACGTGGTTGCAGCCCTGCAAGGCGTGATCACCAGCAGCCCATACCTCGCACGCCGCACCTTGGCACCTGCTGAGCCTGCTACGACACCTGCCAACGGACTCGCCGCACATGAACAGCAGCAGCAGCAGCAACGCACTCCGGCCCCGGCCCCTGCGGCTCCCCCGGCCACACCAGCGGCCCCAGTGCTGTCGCGCTGGTCCAGCCTAGGCGCGCGGGCCGCCATGCAGAACGCAATGGCCTGGGCAGCACGGCGCGGACACGTCGATGCGTTGAGAGCGCTGCTGGCCGCCGCGGGTGGTGTGGAGCCGCTTCGCCCCGGCAGCGCTGCCGGCAGCACGCCTCGCGATGAGTCCCCGGTGGCTGCCCGTACGCAGCAGGAGTTTTCCTTGTTTGTAAGCTGTCAACCGGATGAGCACTACGGCACGTTATCGTTGGGGCTCCCAGCGCTGGTGGCAGCGGCCTACCATGGCCAGCTGGAGTGCTTCAACCTGCTGCTGGGGGCAGGCGTGTGGTGCAGGGAAGCAGCCCTTGCAGCCGCGTGGCAGGACCATGTAGACATCGTGCAGGCAGCGCTGTCACACAGCAGCAGCGGCAGCGGCGTCGATGCTGCATGCAGTGGTGCTGCTGTTGACAGGCTCGGGAGGCGGCGCTTTTCCGTTTTCGACTTGGACTCTGACAGTGAGGAGGAGTTGAGTCTCATGGACGCGCTTGTCAATGAGGCGATCAGGGGGGGAGGCGCGAAGGTCTTTGCGGCGTTGGTCACCCGGAAAGACGCCTCGCAGCAGCAGCAGCAGCAGCCCAGCAGCGCTGCGTCTCTCCGCAGCCGTTATGAACCATTCCTGAAAGCGGCGGTGGAGCATGGGAACGCTGCGGTGGTGGAGGCCGCGTTGCAGGCGCTGCAGCCAGCAGGCGCTGCGGGCCAGAACCAGCGTGCCGGAAGCGCCAACAGCCTCCGCTCTTGGATCACAGCGCAGTTGCTGCCCCGTGCGGCAGAACTTGGCCATACAGGCGTGGTCTCGGCCCTGCTGCGGGCGTCGGCTGACCCTAATGCACAGCCAGCTAACTGGGAGCTGTTTCCCTACACACTAGTGCTACGGGGTGGCCATTTAGCGGCGGCGCAGGCGCTGGTGGCTGGCGGTGCAGATGTGGGGGCGGCGCACTGCCGGGAACTGATGTGCCGCATCGCTCACGCGGCCAAGGCGGGCGACGCTCGCGCTGTGCGGCGGCTGATCCGCGCCGGGGCGCCGCTGGAGTGGAATCAGGGCCGCCAAGAGGAGGGGCAAGCACCGCCGATGTTTCCACCGCTGTTCGCGGCGGCGGCTGGCGGCCACGTGCGTGTGATTGAGGCACTGCTTGCGGCTGGTGCGGACATTCAGCGAATCTCCTATGACACACGCATGCACAACCCTAATACCGTTACCAGCCATTTGGCGACAGCCCTTGAGAAGGTGAGCTGAGGGGCGTGCTGTGACTGGTCATGGCCACGCAGCTTGTGAAGAATGTGAGCCTTATCCTGAAGAGCGCGTGTTACATGACATCACATCAGACTGTGTGTTCAACTGATTTACTTCCCGTTGGACCATGCAGTATGCTCTCCGTGGGGCTGTGCAGTGTGTGTATGCGTGAGGTGTGTGTGCGTGACGATGTGTGTGCGTGAGGATGTGTGTTTAGAGTTGTTTGGTTTCCGTGGGGCCATGCAGTGTGCTTTCCGTGGGGCCGTGCGGTGTGCTTATGTCATGCGTGATGATGAAAACTGCACCTGAGGGTGGCGAGGTGTCTGGGCTGAGCTGGCGGCTGCCGCGAAGAGAACAGCGGTCTGATGGTCTGAGTCGGTGGCTGTAGTAAAAGCGGTCTGTGAGTGAAAGTGTGTTGAAAATAGCTGTGCTGCTCCAGCGGTGCTGCTGCTGAAGCTGATCAGGATGTGTGTGCGTGAGGATGTGTGTGTTGCTGTGTCCGTCACGCCTGCGCTGTCGTGTCTGGGCACCTGTCCACCCACGTGCACAGGCGTCAATCGTCATCCATCTGCCACGTGAGGATTGCTTTTGTTATGCATGATGCATTGCTTGTGCAATGCAGGCTGTTGCGTGCGGCTGGGCGGGTGCTGTGGATGTGTTACTGGCTGCTTGCGCTGCCCAGGGCAAACGCGGGTATCACAACACATACAGCGTGCTTGTCCACGCCTGCCGACACCCTCACATACTCCAAACGCTGCTAGTGTCCGGCGCCGATGTCAACGCAGTCGACCTCGCGACCCTCACGCCGCTCATGTGGGCTGCCATAGATGGCAATGCAGGTGCAGTGCAGGTGTTGCTGCAGGGGGGTGTGGATGCGTCGGTTAGAGATAGGTGGGGCTCAACCGCGCTTGAGCGCGCTCGTGATGACCGAGTGATCGCGTTGCTGATGGCAGCAGGTGCTGGGCATGAGGCCGAGGGTGAGGATGACGTTGATGCCGAGAATCAGATGAATATGTGATGTAGCAGGCCCAGACAGTAGTAGGATGGGTACCGCATAATAGCATCCTGCCTGACGATCGATTGCATACAGTGACATTGGTACCGTATTACGTAAGGCGATGAGCTCCACAGTACTACCAAGTCAGCCCGACACGCATGTGGCTTCGATTGCTCCTGCACCAAAGCGCGGCTCAGAGCGTGCCAGGTGCTGCACAGCGTTTTATGTGCAGAAGCCTTACAACACCGTGATCACGCTTATCACTCGTGCCTTGCTGTTGACTGCGGATGTCTATTAACCAGCCCGCAATGAACTCTTCCTTGGTTGAACCATTCCCCTAGATATGCAGCGCGTACCACGCCCGCTACTGTACACCCGTTGTTGCACTGCGTCACCTGGTTGCGTGTTGTTCAAGGGCAGCCGGTCCTATACTGCAGGGTCTCGCCAACAGGCTCCTCATGTAGACGGGAGCGTGCGGGCGCCGGCTGGCATGTACCACGACTCCCATGAAGCATGACACCATCACAGTGAGGGTACTGCCGGGCAGGCCTTTCAAGTATGACATCCTCATAATATGACTCATAAGCTATGGTTGCTCTCCGAGCAGGATGCAGTTGTGGTTGCCCTGCGAAGTGCTCGCGGGGCTCTTGAATAGGTGATGCCGTTAGGAGAGAATGAGCGTTTCACAGGATGCCCACTCATGCACACTCTCAAGAGAGCACATGCTCGGATAGTCAGATTGCACTGAGCCACGGTGGCCCTCTTGCCGAATCCTTGCTTAGCTTGGAGCACCTCGCTTGTCTCCTGGCCCCCACCTGGAGGGACCGTGGGCCGCTTGCCGATCACACGCTCGATGAAGCCTACATACTAGCAAAACACGCAGATCAGATGGCGTCAGGATACATGCGTATGGCAGACCTCTTGCATGCAAAGCGCTTGCCTCAGTCCAGGTCAGGTTATGCACGAGTGCACAGGTTTGTACGCAGTGCAGAGTGTAGACAGCCCCAATCCAGAGTTGACGCAAGCTTGGGAGACATGAACGTGCAACCGGTTGTAGGCTGTTACGAGAGAGAGAGAGATGTTACACGGGGAGATATAGCCTGTGGCTCACCCCACACCAAGCAAGCCCCCAGAGACATGGGTCAGGGTTTGAGAGAGAGAGAGAGATTACATCACCCGGACCAGTATAGCCAGAGGCTCAGACCAGGATATGGCAGCAATTGAGGCATCAGACAAGTTAGGTCAGAGGACTGACCAGCTCATGCACTGCAGACAAGAAATCAGCCAAGGCCGACACATCTACAGAGTTCACAAAGTTCTGCATGGAGGTGGATGCACTGCGATTTGGGCCAGCAGCAGGAAACAATGTGGGAAACCGCGCACGCAAGGCAGCAAAGTGAGTGCACTCAAACACAACATGTTGCTCATCCTCCACGCACTG
>BDDA01001022.1:19466-38811 GCA_001662385.1 Chlamydomonas asymmetrica | reverse complement strand
CCCCCTCCACCCCCACACACCCACCCTACCTTGAGAACGTCAGAGGATCCGATCCTTGACTTCTGCATGAAGTTGTCGGAGAAAGTACTGACCATCGTCACATACACCAACAGCACGCCGCCAAGCACAGCAACCACGCCAAGCCACCACGTCCCAACGACGGAAGACAAGCACGCCTGGCACTGGAAGTTCGAATTGAGGTAATATCCAGGCTCGCACGCGGCACACAGCGTCCCCGTGTAGCCTTCAGCGCACTGCGCTTGGGCATAGCTGACAGTACGCGTGCGGTTGCCTGCGTATGTGGGCCCAGGGCAAATTGCTGAAGCCGCCGAGCTGTCACCAAATTGTCGAGCTGTCATGGCGTATAGGTTAAGCTTCTCGTACCAGGCGCGTTGGCAGGCTGCTAGGTCCACGCTGCGGTTGTCCCAGGTGCATGCCGGAGCGTTCGGGCAGCGGTGCATTTGCGGCGAGTTGGCGGCAGAGTGCCACCACCCAGGCGCTGGCACCACAACCGCACCACCTACAGGTGTGCATGCAAGGCGTGTGTGGTGTAAAGGGCTTGCATCCGCCAACATAGCCACAGCGTCCCAGAAACATGGATGTGAGCACCCATGACACTTTTGCGCACAGCTGCTTTTACGTTTGGGTCAGCTAGCAGAGCACCGAGCACATGCACAGCGGCCTCCCTCACCCACCTGGGCAAGTGGCCTGTTGTGGGCACGGATCGCATGCCACGCCAGACCGCGGCGTGCTTGAAGACACCAGCAGGCCTCCCCAACCAGGGTCCCTCCACAAGGTGAAGGTGCTGGTGTCACACGCTTCGCACCGCGTGCCGCCCTCGCCTCGTGGCACCTGGCCGGTGGCGCACGGCAGGGCGCGAGCACGGGCACCGACCAACACCACCTGCGGGCGACATGCCAGCATGGCAAAAACGGCAGGGTAACTTTGCCGGTGGAGGCTAGTGTGCATGCTAGGCAATCTTATGATGCCCCCCCTTCCCACAAAAGCAAGCGGCGCACCGCGGCAGAGAGATGTTGCTGAAAAGGCCAGACTCATCATATTGACAATGCACTGATATATACTGTACTGGAGCTGTACTGATATGTTCCCACCTGTTGTTGTTTGAGGTAGTTCTGGGCGAACGCATCTGCTGCTGAGAGCGTCAGGGCATACAGGCCTGGTGTTGCCACGATGGTGAGGTTTGAAAACACTCCGTTCATGGCTTCCACTGCCAACTCCCCAAACAGCCGGGGCTGTGGGCCGTAGCCGTAAGAGGCCAGCAACGTGGAAGAGCTTGTTGCTATAGCGATCGAAAGATTGATAGGGGCATGGCCTGCATGAGCAAAGCACGCATGTGCATGATGTGATGGGCATTTGCATGGGAGCAACACACAGGGTCAAATGCGTCAGCATCAGTGCACCATCGCCGCTACCAACACACCAGTGTGCAATGCTGGCCGCATCACATGTGCATGGCGTCCTAAACTGGTGGAGCAGACAGGTGGAGTGCATGGATCATGACATTCCTATCTATGCGTGCATATTGCATGCATGGTGAGCACTATGACTCGCCAATGCATCGCATCACCTCGCAGCAGGCTCCCAGTAAAAGTCCTGACCTCAGCTGTGATGTTGACGGTCGCATTCAGTGCCAAATACAGCGTAGTGCCGTTGTCAGCAAGACTTGGTGGGTCAGCGTTCCACGCATCCCAGCCTTGCCAAGTCGAGCCGGAAAACTGAATGGAACTGGGGCTGACAGATATCAGCGTTGAACCACCAGCTGCTGCCTGCATGCCAGTGGTTTTGTGCGGTGCTGACATGACAGTACGATTGCACACGCAGTTCAAAGTGGTCTGTAAGCGTGCCAGAGGGACTTGGCCGTACGATGGGTCTGCCAGGTCAGCAGCAACAGACTGGCGGACGAGCTCAGCAAGCCGCGTGTCTGCGGACTGTTGTTCTGCGGGAAGGGGCAGCGGTTGGTCATGCGCGCCCGCACCAAACGCGGAATCGCTATCTGTGCCACTTGCGGCAGTGCCATCCAGGCTGCAGGCCAGGAGGACAGCGCTTGGCCGCTGAGGTAGAGAGATCATGCTGCGTGTTGCATTTGGGTTGGTGCTCGTGGTGACCTGCATTATGGGGTTTGAGGTTTTGGGTAAAGGGCGTGCAGTGATTGTAGTAACTTGCTATCGGTCATTCATAAATGGCCGGCTTTGCAAGGGAGGTGAAGTCAATAAATGATCGGTTAGCATTCAACATCCACAAAATGCAGCTGTCCCACGCTTGCTAGTGCTGCTGGTGCCCTGCAATGCCCCTGCTGCATAGCCCCTGCTGCTGTGCTGCATGAGCATCCTGACACTATACCTCCATCAAGCTCTGCCCTGTGCATGTGTTTGCGCACGAGTGTTACATGTGGGGCATACGGTACACTGGCAGATGGAGCGCCCACTCACTGAGCAATCCACCATCACCAGCGGCCAGCAAGCCGTTTCCCTGGCTGTGCGGCGCAAGGCGTCGGCGGTAGCAGGCCACGGTGAGGATGATGATGGGAGGGCCTCCTGCGCACGCATGTGCAAGTACACATTGAGTGGATGATCGAGTGGATGGCGCAACTGCCTTGCCTACCCAGCTGACACAACCCATCCGGCTGACACAACCCATCCGGGGGATACTGCCCATCCGGCTGACACTGCCCATCCGGCTGACACTGCCCACCCGAATGACACAGCCCATCCGGCTGACACTCTGCCCATGCGGCTGACAGCCCCCATCCAGGTGCCACCATGAATCCATGCACAGATGCTGAACTGCCTGGCAACACTGCCTGGCATAGTGCTGGCACTTAGCGTCGGGCTCACCTGCGGTGTGCTGGTGGCAGGCAATATGAGCGGCTGCCCCCCTCCTTCAACCAAGCTGACAGCAGGTGCAGTGCTGAATAGAGGGTTGGGTGCGGCAGCGCCAAATAATGACGACGACGTGTTGGCTGCCGGCTGGCCGAAGCAGCGCGTGTCAGCTGCAAGCGTGGGACCCACCCCCGCCGAGTCGTGCACTGAGGAGCAGCGGTCCAGCAAAACGGCGACAGCCCCGCTGATGTGCACCCCACCACCCACACCAGACTCCAACGGAGCAAGCGATGTGGCAGCTAGAGGGTCAAGCGTCACAGGTGTTGCTTTTCCGGGCAGCTGAACAACACCGATGATAGTCACCGCCGAGATGATATTCCCCGCCGTGATGATAGTTCCCGCCGCGTTGCCGTCAAAACGACACAGCGTCAGAACGGCGAGCGCTGTACTGTTGGCATAATAAGGGGTGGGGTTGCCTTGCAAAGCCAGGCCCCCACCCCGCAAGACGGCTTGGTTGTTACGGAAGGTAGCGTTGGCGAGCTGGTAGGCCTTGGACCTTTGGCCAGCATACAGATGCATGCCACCGCCTGCCTGATTGGCAGCGTTGCTGTTCATGGTGACGTTGATCGCACGCATGTGGCCCAGCCGCCATGCCTGGATTGCGCCGCCGCTGCCTGCCGCGGAGTTGAAGCCAAACGATGCGTTCAGGAGATCAAGGGCGATGCCATCACCAGTTGCAAAGATGCCACCGCCACCACTATCTCCATCAGCAGTGACAGCTCCGTCGCCAACCAGTACATCATAGGTGGCACGATTGGCAGAGAAATTTGTGTGTTGAATGACAGCTGCGAGCCCACCGTCACCAGCAATGCTGACAGCGCCGCCTCGGGTTGCTGCGTTGGCGCTGAATTGGCTGAAGCGGACCTGATGAATGAAAACACACGAGTGGAGCATACAAGCAGAAATACCAAAGTGATACAGTGTACAAGTCCGGTATGGGAGTGACAGAGTGAAGACAGTATGGTACCATTGGGGAAAGTTTGACTCCACAGAGCAGGACCAAGGAACAACACACAAGCGCAAAGTGATTGCAGTATTGCACAGCAATAGTGGGAGCTTAAACGTCCACACCAAAGTGTGCACAAATCAACTACATCCAGCTGCAACCCCACACCTGCAATGCAACAGTGCGGTATCCTAGTCGATGCTGTCCATGCAATATGAATGAGGCACACATGCGTGACTCTCATGTACTGCGCGCCTGCCGGTCACGAGGAATGGGAGGCAGCCAACTAGTCAATTCAAAGCCGAAACGCGAAGCCTAGCTCATAGTTCGGCTCGCCCTGGCTAAACCTGAGCCCCCCTTCCCCTGCCCCCCAGCCACCCGCACACCCTCCCCATTTCAAAGTACGACAGCGCTCGTTACGCTAAGCACGCAGTGCATTCACCGACTTGCCTGCATGTCCACATTTGTGCTGAGCGACGCAGTGACACTTAACGCCCCGCCACCGCCCTTGACGGCGACATTGCGACTAAACGCACATGCGTCCACGGTGACATTGGCTGAGGGTGGGCTGCCGGGCCCACTCAATGAGGTCTGTGAAACAACGCACACCGCACCGCCCGCCAACTGTGCCTGGTTGGCCGGACCAAAATGAGTACCGTTGGTGAAATTGATTTCGCTGCCAGGTGCGCTGCCTGCAATGTACAATCCACCGCCGTTCCCAGCCTGGGCGATGTTGCTTGAAATGGTCACGTTGTCGATGCCAAGCTTGCCCAGCAGCCGCGTGATGCCAATGCCGCCACCATGCAGCTGAGCAGAGTTGCTGATGAGTGAAGCAGCGCCATGAAGCTGCAACAAGCCCGCCAACGAGTCGACTTTGACGGCCCCCCCGTCCGCAGCTGCATAGTTGCGGGCCATGGTGGCGTTGGCGGATATGTCAATCACCGAACCAGGTTCAGTGGTTCCCATGTACATGGCACCCCCAGAGCCGCCTGCTCGGTTCAATGACAACGCTGATTGCACCAGCGTCAACTGCCCTGACGCGCTGAGGTAATCCAGCGCAAAAGCACCACCGTTGCCAGAAGCAGAGTGGTTTGTCGCAGTGACGTCCTGGATCAGCATAGCACCAGTCAAGCTCTGCACGTAAATGCCGCCTCCGCTGCTGCCCGCTCTGCCGCCAGCAAACTTGACATCGCTGCCCACCAGGAGCACCTGCCCAGACGTATTGCCGTTAGCGCACAAGAAACCACCATTGCGGCCGGCCTTGTTGCCAACAAGCTGTGCACCAGGGTCCGCTACAATCGCGCCCGTAAGACCGCCGTTGATGTGAATCCCGCCCCCGTCCCTTCCGGCGGTGTTCCTGCAGACACATGCGTACAATGCACATGGCAGGCATAGATCCTGCTACAGTGTGTAACTTGCAACCCATGCCCTTGCTGCATGATCGATTCGACAACACTAAATCAATCAAGCAGTCCTAGGCGCGCCTGTGCATAGCGTTTGCATTCACACGAGCAGAGCGCTCGGCCGCATGCATCGCCAAGCTTAGTCCCACTCGTCATGGCCTACGTCGGGGGGTGCTGGGGATCGGCATTGTTGCGTTGCTGCTTCACTTTGTAAACTTGCAGCATTGCCTTAAACAGCAAGCAAATGCGCCTGATGCCACCTGCACGTGGCGGTTAGCCAAGGTTTGCCAGGGCTTGGGGGCGACCTCGCTCGCAGTGCTTCAGTGTTCTCTGTAAGCTCACCCGCTGATGCTTCCTCCGCTGTGCATCATCAACCTGCCAGGTAATTGGTATGCGTACAATCCACCACCATTATAGAGCGCGGTGTTGTCATCGATGCGGCCGCCCGACGACACCGTGACGTTCCCTTCAAGGCCGTACTGGAAGCTGAGAGCGCCGCCGTTTGTTGCGTTGTTGTGCACAACGGCAGCACCATCACTCACGAACACCTCGCCCCCAAAGAAGAATCCCACGTGCAATACTCCGCCGCCGGTCCCAGGCGCGTTGTTGTACCGCACTGTGCTGTTCCGGAAAGCAAGGCGTCCGAATAGACTGAACACGAAGACGACCGCCCCCATGTCAAGGGAGGTGTTGTTCTCAACCAGGCACCCATTCACAAACTCCACCGAGGAATCATTGGCGAGGGTGCCAAGGTACAAAAGGCCGCCTTGGCTCGTTATGTTGTTGCCACGTGCGATGCTGTGGTCGATCACGATGCTGCTGCCTTGCAAAGTTGATGTCATCAGGAACCCGCCAAGTGATTGAGCTGCATTGTCCAGTATGACGCTCTCCACAAGACGCACATGGCTGGCGGTAAGCATGTACAAAATGATAGCCCCGCCAATCGCCCTGGACGCTGTGTTGTGTGACACCAGACTGCCCTGAATCAATACGGTCGCGTTGAGCAGGTTCATAACACAGAATGCACCACCATACTGTGCTGAGTTAGAAACCACACGGCTGCCATCCGAAACCATCAGTTGAGTGCTGATGGCCCACTCAACATAAACCGCTCCACCCTTGAAGATTGCAGAGTTGTCGGCAAGCGTGCAGTTGCTTTGCACCACAAACGACGCATTGATGGCCCGGACAGCAACGCACATGAACCCGCCCCCTGCAGTTAGAGCGAGGGCTGTGTTGCGCTGCACGACGCTGCCGTTGCTGATCAGCACCTGCCCGCCTTCAATCGCGTTGGTATACACAGCCCCGCCGCAATCTCCAGAGATGCTGTTGTCGGCGATCGTGCTGTGGTGTTGCATCGTGAACGATCCCATGAGGTATCTGAAGTACAGCGCGGCGCCTCGCACCCCCGTGTTGCCAACCATCCGACTGCCATACTCAACTGTCACGCTGCCGGTCACGTTGCAACGCAAGCGCACGGCCCCTGCAGTGTTTCCATCCATGGAGCTGCCACGCGTGATGCGGACCGCACCCGCACAGATGCCCCCATTCACAAAAAGCCCCCCGCCGCCATTATTGCCGGACGTGGCTGTGTTGTAGCTCACTGAGCTGCTGTCGGAAACCTCAAACAGGAAGCTGGCCAGGCAGCCGCCTGGGATGGATACTGCGCCGCCCTCAGTTGCTGAGTTGTTCACAAGGGTTGAGCCTGTGCCAACAATAATGGAACCTGATGCGATAGGGCCGGAGATTTGAATCAAGATCGCGCCACCACCTAAGCTGGCGGTGTTGTTAGCCATGGAGCTACCCCCGAGCACAGCGATTGTTCCGGACAGGCCATATGCAATCACTGCTCCCCCATTGGTTGCATTGTTGAAGGAAACAGTGCTGCCGCCTTGCACCAGGAGCTGGCCGCTGACATCCCCAGCAATGGAAATGGCGCCTCCTGAAGTTGCCACAGCGTTGTGGTGAAGGCGGCTGCCATTGGCAACGATCAATCTGCCGGTCAAATCACCAATGACTGCAAACGCGCCGCCAATATCAGCATGGTTGCGTGTCAAGTCGCTGCCATTCGCTACCTCCAACACTCCCGCCAACGCCCAAACGGCAGCAAAGCCGCCTGACGCTGTTCGGGCAGTGTTGCCGCTCGCTGTGACGTTGTCGAAACGCAGGGATGCATCAAGCGGCACGCCCATGGCAACCATGGCGCCGCCGCTTTCATATGCGGTGTTGCCCTGCATGACAACGTTCGTGAACATGAGGTCACATCCAGAGCTCAGAGGGCTGAGGCCGATCGCGCCACCACATTGCGCGGTGTTGGAGAGCAAAGCGCTACGCGTGATTGAGGAGCTGCCGCCGATGCTGATTGTACCGGCAGCGTTGACGCACGCGCCACAGTCAGCGTAGGAGGCGTTGACAGCCAAATTCATTGCACGGGTGGTGTTTGCGCACAACAGGCCCTGGATTGTAAGCGTGACTGTAGCACGTCTGCTATTGTCGTTGATGGCTTCCCGAGCAGCATGGCCGATCTGCAGTACGGGCCCCGTTAGGCCTGCTACGCCGCTGAATATGCTGTCCCGCACCACCAGCTCGGCAGCGCCCATCACGCGCAGCAGCGGGCCGGAGGATGGCGTGGAACCAGCGGAGAGCTGCGCAGTGACGTTGACGTCCTGCACGCGGGTGTTTGCCAGCGTGAGGCGCGTGAGCTGGTGGGCGAGGAAGGTCACCGTCCAGGCGGTGTCGGGCACACTGGGATAGTCGCTGGCATTCAGCACTTGGACGCCTGCGCAACGAGCAACCGTGCAGCATGGCACGCATGGCATGCATTGGAACACCTGTACAGTAGTGCAGCATGGACGCATGGGCCTCCATGCGATTGGGTGCGAGCCATCACATGGCGGCAGCAATTGATGACAGAGCAGAGACACACACTGATGCATCGATGTCAGGGCCTTACATGAAGGTGGCAGTGCTGGTGTATGCACAATCGGCGCCCGCCATCCAAACTTTAACCACCTCACCTGTCAGCGACGCGCCTTCCAAGGCCGCCATGCTGCTGCCCAACAGGATCTGCACGGCACCCTCCACTCCCTCCTGCTGCTGCTGCTGCTGCTGCTGCTGCGATGCCCTGACCTCACTGCTCGCAGCGTCAAGGGTGCACTTGATGCGCAGCGATGCGGGTGGGGCGCCAGCAGGATCCTCCGCACCTGGAGCAAACCCATGCATGGCATGCTGCCAAGTCAGCCGATGTGGATGGGAATGATCGCCATGCAATGAAGTCAATGATGCCGGGTAACAAAGGGGCCAAATGCGGTGGTGGACAATTCGCAAGGGGGAGCTTTCAGTGCATCAAGCGCATGCGGCATGCAAGCCCACGATGAGTTGGTGGGGCATAAATTCCAAATCCAAGATATTCCATAAGCCTTAACCTGTGAAGCCATTGACATGGCAAGCATGGTCATCAGCATGGTCTCTGCGCGTGGTGTCCACGCTGAAAGCAACCCATTTTCTCGGCATTTACGGGCCTGGATCGACACAAACATACACATTCTAGTCACCATGTGGCAGGGGCTGGTACCGTCAGCATTGATGCTGCAAGGACACCATGGATGCACGCATGGATGCGTCATTGCCACTCAGCGTGTCGCCGCCTCGGCATCTATCCCTTTTAAGACTTTGAATGTGCGTGCTGCTCCGTGTCGTGCACTCGCATGCGGGCAGTGCTAGTGCGCAGTCACTTACCAGCAGGCGCGGCGCTGCCGTTGCCGCTCGCTCCAACAGCAGCAGCATGATGCCGCCTCCCAATGATGACCACCTCGCATGATGCTGCATGACGCCTTGCAGAGCCTGCAGTTGCACGCAAGAGGCACGGGCATGCTCGCACAAGTGTACCTTATGATAATCATGCTGGCTGACAGGCTGAAAGGGGTTGTGGAGCTGGCAAAATGTGATGTGCATTTGCGCAGAGGTGCATGGGCCGCCAGCCACCGGCGCTGTCAGTCACGTGCTGCCTAGCCGGCTGCGCCATCCTCTCAGCCAGCAGAGTCCATGGGCATGCAATATGCTTGGCAGGCACCATGCATGGGGTGCGTGTGGGAGGTCGTGGGAGGCAGAGTGCCAGAACCAGGGCTGTCACATAAGTACGTCGACGTGGTGACGGCAGCAAGACACGCTACAGGTACGAGCGATATGAAAAAGCACGGGACGAGGAAACCAGACCATTGCAGCCATAAGCCACTGTGTGCAGTGTGTGCACTGAACCTTGGCCACAATCAGACTGTTTGATCACTCAACAATCACGCACCGTGGGCAGACGCACCGTATGCACTACAGTGCCGCAAAATCGACCATCAAGCCCTTCCGAACCACAAGCTGTTATGGTGGCCCCGTTCTTGATTTGTAGGAGACCACAGTGTTGAACGACCGGAAAAATAACCCACCCCGTACGGCATGCTCATCAAGAATATCGCTTAGCAGTGCATAAGACTCAATATAGACCCATAGGCTACAACGTCAGCGCAACTTACCGTTACCTTCCTGCACAGTGAGGAGTCCCTGCGCCTGCTGGTCCAGACTTCCGAAACCACCAGCACCGTCAGCATCAGAGCCGTTCTTTCTGCCTGCACTGCCACGCTGCAAATGCAAATGCATGGACAAATCCAAGCACACAGGCGTCAAGCTTGGCGGTGGCACAACACAATACTGCATGGTTTGCACAGTCCAAGCAAGGTTCACACTTTCAGTCTGAGCACGACCACAGACTGACCAGTTGGACACAAGCAACCACGACTGCACGGAGCGTCTACTGAATGCTGCAGTGCTTGCACAGCGGGCGTGTTCAACTCAACACATCCTCGGAAAGCCCCAAGCATTGGCTTTAAACGCCGGATGTGCATGTCACCTGCGCAGAACAGTCCGTAGGTGAATTGCAGCCAGTGCTTTGTAATCTGTGTTCTTCAACCTGTGCCATAGCAACATTATTTGGCACATTTGTAGTGTTGAATAAACACAAGTCTTGGGTGTTGACGCGGGGATTGCAAAGACATCCGTAGTTCACTACGTGAACTCCGCGTGAAGTTATACGCGTCCTTGCACCTTTGGTCCGAACTGTGCTGGCTGCAAGGTCTCCGCGTCACAAATCGTCCAGACCTGCAAGTAGGACAAGCATCGAGTATTTGATCGCGCATACTAGGCAGGCGAACATACCGTCGCTGGCAACATCCACACTCACAGATGCTACCACCAGGGTGCTAAGGAGAAAGCCCCAAGTCAACGAAGTGCGGGTGTCGGGTTGTTTCTTCGGGCTCCGCATATAGGCTGCAGGTCTGGGTGCAACCAAAGCGCTATCGATGAAAATGTGGTTTGTGGCCCCAGCGGCCTTATGTCGTCCCCAACAACCGTGTGGCTTGTGCACCTGGACACCAGCCTACACATGTGAATCAGACTCATCTAAGCTGAGGTGGTTCATACCGGTGCTTTGAGCATTGTGTGCGTAAGGTTGCGTGACGAGTCAGGCGGACCCAACGGATACCAGCGTGCGTTTGCCACAATCAGGCAGCGTGCTGGAGCTTATTAAGCAAGAAAACTGATCCCTAGCTCATTGCCAACTACGAATTGTATATTGTTGTGCCAAGTGTCACATATTGGGAACCTCAGGAACAGTCTTTCGGCCTGCTGGCCAGCAGGCGAGCGACACATTGAATTGCACAGACCAATTTGCGGCCACTGCACAGGTTCAGGCATTTTGCCTTGAGGGCACTCATGCACAGAACAACGACAATGGATCATATTTGAGCTTCAACCTTGATCTGCCAGTTATCTTGACCGCCGTGTATGCTACAGAGTGCTGGCGGCCTGCACCACCAATCTCAATCAAGCGACCGCCGTGCGCCAAACTCAGAGCACGTTGTTGGCTTCTTGGCATCGCTGGAGCTTTGGTGCAAGGTGGTGAGGATTGACGATTGCCTTCCATCGTTGGTGTTGCCACTCAGTATGGGCAATGCTGCCAACAAGCAGTGGAACTTCGCCACCACGGAGCGTGCCAACGTGTCTTTATTTGGTTATGTTATGTCACATGAGGCGCGTGATAGCCACACAGCCCATGCTCCCCCCAGATGGGGACCAGGCAGGCAGGCAGGCGGTGTCTTTATTTGATACACCGTGATGAGCATCTTGCAGGTGTAAGAGGCACCAAGATCAAAGGGGGCAATGCAGCTTGCTGAGACCATCCAGTGCATGCGTCATGCAGAGTTATGTGACCAGCATCAAATGAAACTCAGGTGGGCAATGCATGCATGCTTGTGCAAGCGCACCTATGTGGATGCACCCTCATTGAAAAGCTCCTGTCATTCATGGACACAATGCAGGTCAGGCTGGTCAAGGCACCCACCGCGACCATGCTGCAAGCATTCGGTAGGGTGTGTGGTACAACTCGCAAAGGTCACGGGCAGAAATACGCATGCAACGAGCGGTGTAGTGATGGGTATTATTGGTTAACATAAGTTAACAGAACGTGGCCGCCAAACGCACAGCCTACTGTTGATGGGCGGCTCTGACCATCCAAAGTCCATCACATGCGTTAAACAAACACAAAGTGCTGGTCCCCTCTGGGGGGGAGCATGGGCCGTTTGGCCGACAAGCTCCTGATGTAACATAACATAACAAACACGAAGTATGATCGGCATAGCCGTGTGCGCGGCTGGTGATCAGGAGGCATTCAATATCCCGTAGCGAGCCCATGGACTACGGCTGCTGCTGACTGTGTCATCGTATAAAGCTACATATCGCAAGCTCATGGGCTGTAGTTTCATGTCGTTGCAACGCCCCGCCAGATGAACGCGAGGATCGCACCCCACACTCCACTCTTGGGTAATGATGGCAACGTACACACACGGCGTCATCGATAGAAGCACACGCCCCGGGTGTGCATAAGTTGTAGGGTGTGAGGTGGCATGATGTGATGCTGCTAGAGCACGCAGGCACAAAATCACCAGCCATTCTGGATAGTGTGGATGTCATTCTTTCTCGTATCTCATGCCGGTTGTCAAACGCAAGCACAGCATTTCCTGTGCCGCAAGCACCCGCTTCGGCAATCTTACCAGTCAAATGGGGGCGGCACTATTGTAAAACTGCCTGGGCAGCCAGGGTGACCCCAACAGCGCGAATCCAGGATGAACCTAATGCGGCATGGCGGTGCAGAAAGCGTTGAGCATTGTGAAAGCTGTGTGGGGGGGGTAAATCCATATCACATCCACAAACAGCCAAATTAGCCAAATACATTACTCCTTGAAACAATGTGTCCTTAAGCTGTGCTAGCTGTGCTCTTACCGGTACATCGTGGCGTTTGCGCTAAGCACGTGCGTTGACAGAATGTACATACAGTTCGTGGCATACATGCATGAAAGGACAACAGCAATGGACGCATATTCACACATGCTCAGGTGAGGGGCCATGTGCATGCTGAAGTAGCTACAGCCTCTTGTGAGGCGAACCCCATACCACCAACTGGTGGTAGGCGCCGTACAACAATACCGTTTGGTCATTGGTGGCAGGGATCTGATCTGATTGGTTACAGCGTGGCGCCCTTGTTACCAAGAGCGGGAGACCCCCATGCAAGCACGCACGCCTGCATGGGAGCCCATGCCCCAAGGCAGGGTTCAGGGGTTCAGGGTTGGGTTCGACTCTCGCCGTCGTCGGGGTTCGTTTCCCCTTGGTCTCCCCCAGAGAGGTAGTAACATCCATGACTTGCTGGTCATGGGTTCGAAACCCGCCTGGGGTGGTTTCCTTCGCCGTTGTTGCGGCCGAGATGAGGATGGATTTCCTGTGGCGCGGGGCACCCCAACCCCGCGCTACGGGAGCGCGCCCTTAGCGCCCTTAGGGACCGTCAATCCCGGGGCTTGTCACTGTCCCGGTGTGGTTTAGTGCAGCTGTGGCGGATGGAGCAGGGGGCGCCCACATGCAAGCTTCCTCACCAAGAAAAAAAAAAAAAGGGGGTTTTCCCCTATATATAGGGTTTAGGTTTTAGGGTTGTAGGGTTTAGGAATGTCACCCGCGCAAGACATATACCATCGCAGACATGCATGCATGGTCTGATTGGCCAGGTGGTTCAAAGTCAATCAATCACCCGCCGCTTGAGGCTGACGGGATTCATCATGACGTTCTGCAGTAGGATGTGCGTGGTCGCACCAAATTGCATTAAGCTCTGAGCCTCATCAATAGACTACATACGCGTCGTCAATGCGCGTTCTCCATGAGTGTATATCGCACGATGCCCACAGCGTGTGGGCCGATTAGCAGATCAATTGTGGGGTGTGCACACCTGCGTGCGCTTATCTGAAATGAAGGGTTCAGTACGTTAGGATCAGAGGTTTCTGGTAGTTCAGGCAGTGGATGGTCTCACAGGCACATCACTGGCACATACAACACATGCTCAACCGCCGGCCCCAGTTGCCGTCACCAGCCAAAGAGCGACACACCCTCTCTGTTGATGAGATGTGCATTACACTCATACACCACCACTTCACACATCATGTACGCAATAACGTCAGGTGCTGGATGCTGCTGTCGCGGTGGATTTGTTGCGCGCGCGGCTGAGCGTCCACACCCTGCTGGACAACGACGTGATGAGCTTCTTCGAGTTGCGCCACCCATACCACGCCACAATGCCTGCACACCATGCATGCATGGGTTGGGTCAGCCCGGCCATTTGAAACCAGCATGAGCACCTTCCTGAATGCTTGACAGTGCTCGCAGCACAGCGTGCACATAGGCCTCCCCTTCCCCTTCCGGTGATGGTCCTCCCTCCCCTCCCACCCCAGCAACGTGCTGCAGACTGCAGCCTCAGTCTTGCTGCATAATACCATGAATGCGTCTGCCCCATCACTCATTACATAGACAGTCGCCCGCATGTCGGCCATATCACCATTATCACCATACATGAGGAGACAACCGCCCATAAACACCACAAAGGTGACCGACCAGACAGCATGGGGGAGGCAATTTACCGGTGCACAGCAGCGGTTCAGGGCGGTACAGTCGCGTGAACCCGAAACTACCACGCCGCGGGGTATAGGTTACCTGTGTACGCCACGATCAGCATGACGTTGAGGACGACAATGACAATGCCGATGGCATTGGCGCGTCCTGCCGCCATCTCCTGCAAAGACACGCAATCAGCAGCGCGGCAAATCGTGTCGACACACACACACACACACATGCAACAGTGCAGGCGATTGCTGGCCCTAACACAGGCAACGAGGCAAGGCCAGGCTTACCGCACGGCTGGCCTGGGCGCCTTGGCCATCCTCCTCCAGGAAGAACAGGGACAGCGTGACGGTCAGCGCCAGCAGCTGCAGGGAGATGAACTCCATCAGGATCTGCACGCACGGCACCGCGCAGGCAAGGATTGCTGCTGCTGCCGCTGCCGCTGCTGCTGCTGCAACATACAATGCTGGCAGCACGCGCATGCAAGGCATGTTCACGGTACTTGCAGGTCAGTAGTATATAATCAGCGGTAATCCACCAAAGCCTACCAAAGACCGTTCAGATGACTGTTTGTACGGGTATCACTGCTCCAAGTGCTCACCAGGCTGGGGTGCTGGAGCGCGCGGCACAGCAGGTTGATCGTGCTGATGGCCATCAGCACCACCAGCAGCAGCACGGCCTGCTGGTACACGATCAGCGTGCGGCCCGGCACCTCCGCCAGCACCAGGGCCAGCGTCTCTACTTGCAGCAGGCACTCAAACAGGTAGAAGGGCGCCCTGCGCGCACAAGACACATGCGTATCATAGACTGACGATCCCGTGTACGTAACGGATTGCCCGTGGGGTCATGGCTTGACATACATAAAAAAGGGGCAGCTGCCCAAGCCCGTATTCCAAGGTGTTGTCACCAGCAGGGGCGCCTACACACCGCGCCTACGCACCGGGTGAATGCAAATGCGGCCGGCGGTTGTGACAGTGAGCATGTGACTTGCCGCCCCCCCATGCGGGCGACATGGTGCATGCGGGTGACAGTGGTCACCTAGCAAGTAGCCGAAATTCAGGCCCTCTTGCTGGGGTGATGCAACAATTGCGGGTGATGTTCAAATTCCGGGTGATACCAAAACTCCGGGTGGCACTGATTCCGGGTGACAGTCACTAACCGGGTTCCTGACCATCCGGGTGCCCTGCCCATCCGGCTGACAATGACTATCCAAGTGACAGTGCTCATCCAGGTGACAGTGCCATACGGGTTCCTGCCCGTTATGGTGCCTCGGACGGACCTACACGGCTCCACTTGGGTGTGCTGCTGCTTGTCCCCACATCAATCCATGCACCCGAGTGTGGCCCATGCGCTCATCTCAGTCGGCCTTCGGGCCTGCTTGGTTCCTCCTTGCTTGTCTTGCCCGCTGCGTGCTGCCTGCCCCTGTGGCGTGCCTCGCTTCCTGGTTCTCGCTGTCGCTTTCCTCCTGCTCCCGTCCTTGTCCCTGTCCCTGTCCTGGCCGGGTTTTCTGAGGGTGCTGGGGGTCGGCCTTGCCTGTCCTGCTCTTGCCTGCTTCGGCAGCGGAGCCATCGCTATGTAACCTTTCCCGTCCGAAAAAAAAAACAAAAGTCATGCGCTGGCTTTGGTGGCCTCGACGGCCCGGGTAGGGGCGTTGGAAGACTCGTAGGATTCGAGCGCATGGCGGTGCACACGGCGGTGCAATGGACACGTCTCTATTTGGGTGTGCTGCTGCCTGCCCCCCTCCCCCTCGATCCATTTTCTTTCTTGGTGTGGAAGCCTGCATGCGGGCGCCCCTTGCTCCATCCGCCACTACCGCCACAGCTGCGGTAAACCACACCGGGACAAGCCCCGGGATTGACGGTCCCTAAGGGCACTGGAAACACGCGCTCCCGTGGCGCGGGGTTAGGGTGCCCCGCACCACAGGAAATCCATCACTGCCGTACGTGGCACACACGCTCACAGCAGTGATGCGTTGGCTGCGGTGGCACCAGCGGCCCGGGTGTAGGCCCTGCCTGACTTGCGAAATTTGAGCGCACAGCTAAGCATTGGACATGGCTACGCAACTTCATTTAGATGTGCTGCTGCCTGACCCCCCCATCAATCCATGCACACGCACGAGACACACACGCTCACAGCAGTGATGCGCTGGCTGCGGTGGCACCAGCGTCCCAGGTGGATGCCCTACCTGGCTTGTGGAATGTGCCCTACTGACTTGTGGAATGTGAGCGCGTGCACGCGGGTACTCATACAGTACATGCGTGCTTGCACGGCTCCATTTGGGTGTGCTGCTGCCAGGCCCCCCATCAATCCATGCACACGTACGTGGCACACGCACTCACAACAGTGATGCGCTAGCTTTGGTGGCACCACCAGCGCGGGTGGAGGCCCTGCCTGACTTGTGGAACTTGAGCGCACAGCGAAGCACTGGGCGGCTCATTATTTGGGTGTGCTGCTGCCTGCCCCCCTCCCCCTCAATCCATGCACACGCACGTGGTACACACGCTCACAGCAGTGATGCGCTGGCTGCGGTGGCACAAGCGGCCCGGGTGGATGCCCTACCTGACTTGTGGAATGTGAGCGCGCGCACAGCAGTACACCATACACGCGTGCGCGGCTCCATTTGGGTGTGCTGCTGCCTGCCCCCCTCCCCCTCAATCCATGCACACGTACGTGGCACACACGCTCACAGTAGTGATGCGCTGGCTGCGGTGGCACCAGCGGTCCGGGTGGAGGCCTTACCTGACTTGGAATTGTTTGCGCGCACACGGCGGTGCACAGTACACGCGCGTGGGGCTTCATTTGGGTGTGCTGCTGCTTGCCCCCCTCTTCCTCAATCCATGCACACGCACGTGGCACACACGCTCACAGTAGTGATGCGCTGGCTGCGGTGGCACCAGCGGCCCGGGTGGAGGCCCTACCTGACTTGTGGAACTTGAGCGCACGGCTAGGCACTACTGCACGGCTCCATTTGGGTGTGCTTCTGCCTGCCCCCCTCCCCCTCAATCCATGCACACGCCACAGCAGTCATGTGCTGGCTGCGGTGGCACCAGCGGCACGGGTGTGGGTGCTACCTGACTTGCGCGGTTTGCATACTTTGCACGCACGGCGGTGCGCTGGACACACAAGCTACCACTGGCCTTGCGTGTGTGTGTACCCAAATAGCGGCATACTTGCATATTTATCGAAGAGCTACAGCTTCCTGCAGGCGTTTGCGCTGAATCCGGCTGACTCTCTCAGTGTCGCACACCACCTCAGCAGACGTCATCTACGCGTCCTCGGAACAGCCTGGACGTTCAGCCACAGTCATATTTCCTAAAAACGCATACGATGAAAAACCTACACCCAACCGAAGTGTCTGCGTAAAGTCAGTTCACCCATCGGCAAAGATTCACACCACCTTGGTTTTATGCACCGGCACTCCAGCGTAAGCTGTACCACAGGCCGGGTGCCGGGTGTCAAAACTCACTATCCAGAAGCATCTTGCACTGCTCATCTTTGCTTGGCCTCCACGTTGCCCCTCGCGCTCACACCCCGAAAGCGTGTGCCGGTTTTGTGCATGCACACACAACCAACACTGCCTTAAGCCTGCCGAGTATTCACAGCTGCACACAAAGAAGCTATGAATACTATTATATTCCTTGTACAGTGAATGTGAAGGTCTCCCTTGCTTTTACGGGCTCCTTTGCGTCTAACTTTGCCCGAAACCGGCACACGCTGGCGTCGACCTCACCACCAACACTGCGATTAAGTCCTGCTAACTATTACAACGTCACACAGTAAAGCCATACACATAATAGTACTGCGTTTAGAGGCAACTTTAAGGTGGGCCTTGCTTTTGCGGGCTGCGATACGTCACCACACGCTCCACCGTGCTCGCATGGTGCGGCCCACAACGAGCTCTTCCCAAACCCCTCACAACATTCATCTGAGTAAAATCGGACTACCGAATAGGGTATAAGAAAGTTAATTCTGCAAAGCTTGTGGCGTTTTGAGTGCGTTTGTGACATTTTCGAGGAGCCGCCCCCGCCTGCCCTAAAACGACAATTTCGAGCCGGTAAGCCCTTAATTCCTTACTAACATAAGGAATACGGGAAAATTCCTTACTAACATAAGGAATACGGGAACCAATGAGCGAATACCTGGTACATAAATATTGACTGCATCCAGAGCGCCTGCACCTAAAATTGCAATTGTAATCTTCAGTTGGTAGTGGTCTGGCTGTGGCCATGCAATGGTTCCGGCATGCGTACGTGCATGCATGCATACACATGTGTGTGTCGTCGATATTGTTTGCTGCACTGTGCTCCGTACATCATCACGCAAAGCAGTTGCAATCTGCACTGATTACGCATGCTGATGGCATGGATTGCTCTGCTCCCTTCACCAGGGAAGTCCTTCAAAGTCCCAGAACCCATCCAGACGGCTGTGATGGTTTGGATGGTCTCACTTTCCTCACCCTCTCTCACACCGATTGCTGCTCGCCATCTCACCTGTAGCGGTGGTACAGGAAGCCGTACTGCTGTGCCACCTCAGGCTCATGCAGCTTCTTGCGGTGCGTCCACACCAGCAGGAAGCTCGTGAGGGGCGGGCCGGCGCACAACAGCAGCACCGCTACGACCCCGACTGGCAGGTACAGCTGCGCATGCAGGCCCTGATAGCACTCCTGGTTCATGTCCCGGATCCAGTAGCCATGCTGGGCGGTGGCCTGCATGCACCGCGGTGGAATGTGTGTCCATGCACAAATGGGGAATTACTGCAGGCATCCAGTTTGCGCTACAGCAGATGGTTACCAGAAACCCTGGCCAGAGACACAACTTGCGTGGCCGGCTTGGTGCTCTCACCCTCTGATTGTAGCTGTATGCGCCCTGGCCGTTGTCGACTCGGTAGCACGCGAAAATGCTGAGCGCGGCGCTCGCCCAACTGGGGTAGAGCACGAACACGGCCACGAGGGCCACCAGCATCAGCTGGCGCCACAGCGGGAGCGATGTCTCCACATAGCTCAGCGCAGACACCATGCTCTGCTGGGGCAGCAAAGAGCCCGTGGTGGGAAGCGCAGGATGAGGGCTTGGCGAACCGGTAGAACTGCCATCGTCCTCACCGTCCTCGGAGCCACCCAG
>BDDA01001021.1:0-31999 GCA_001662385.1 Chlamydomonas asymmetrica | reverse complement strand
GGTACTGAAGGTATGCCACGGTGGCCAGCGCGATGAGGCCTGCAGGGGGGGGGGGGGACCGTGCGAAGCGGAAGCACAAGCATGGGCGTGAGCATGGAGTAGTGTGAGCATGGACTTCAGCTTGAGCGTGAGCGTCACGGGCGTGAGCGCAAATGAGTGTGGGGTGGTGATGCAGAGGGCAGCACAGGTACCAGTGATGACCAGTAACTCAGTAAGGTTCTGGTTGGCGGCAGGCAGGCAAGCGGTGTGCGTGCGATTGGGTGTTGGACGAGCGGGGCAAGAGGCTCACTGCAGGTGTGCGCGCACATGCTGAGACCTACATGATCGGTGATTACCGCATGGCTAAACGGATTTTAGTGTGTGCCATTCAAGTGATAGTTTCATTTTCTGCCGTCCTGCTCCTCTTGGTTACATCAATGTAGTCTCAACTGCCTGCCATTCCTCCCACCAGGCCACCTCATTCACTGCATGCAGGCACGCTGAACTTGCTGCATGAGTGCCCCGGTGCATCAGTCAGCTGCAGGCAGTTTCCATGCACGCGTCACACCATGCACTGCACCAATGCATGCAACAGTGAACGCACCAATGGCGGGCACGACGGTGGCGATGACGATGATGAGCATGGATTTGTGGGCATGGTCTTGCCCGCTCGACTGGCTTGCGCGCTGTGCACCTCCAGATGCGAGACCTGTATCGGCAGCGGCATTGCTGGCGCTGCTGTTGGCAGCCTCTGCAGGATCAAAGGCACCCACGCCCATCATGGCAGCAGCGACGCAAGCCGTGGTCCCGTTGGCGTCGACGCAGTCGGGGCTGACGTAGCGGTCACACGCAAACGTGACGTTGTCGAACTTGAAGTAGGGCAGGCCCTCTGTGGGCTTGTTGGCCTGCCCAAAGTCCACCAGCAGGGCAACAGGACCTGGCGCGCATGACGCATCTGCCGCGTCGCCGGCATCAGCGGACCACCATGCGTCCGTAGGGTTGCTGCTGCTGCTGTTGTTGCCACCATCGCTGCTGCCGCCGCCGCGATCTGGGTCCTGCTGCTGCTGCTGAGCAGGCAGACCAGGTGAGGATGAGTTGGCAGTGGGGGATAATGAATTAGCAGGCGAGGTAGCGTGACTGCTGGAATCGCATGGCTGTGCCACAACGATCTGTGGGCCTCCGCCGTAGCGCTCCGCAGGGCGCGGCGTCCGCATCATGGCAAGCAGCGTCTGGTAGTGCCCAGGGCAGACGAAGCTGTGCAGCACACAATCGCGGAACTCGATTGCAGATCTCCCAGACCCCGAATTGACGATGAAGTGCTGCACTCCAGGCACTGGGATGGTCATGGCATCCAGATTGCCCTCAATCTCAAGCCCTATCAGCATGAGCGTCACTCCGTTTTGCAGCTGCAGCCGGCTCCCAAGCATGCCGAGGTCAAGCACAGGCATCGCCAGGTCGACGATTCCTGCTAGCGCTTCAACGGTGCTGGGAGGTATCTGAGGCCGTTCAGGAGGGAATGTGCCGTTTTGCAATGAGGCGTTTGCAGAAGAGGTGGGATCCTCACCCGCGGCAGCAGGCAGCGGCTCAAACAGCGGACCGGTGCTGCCGTTTGGTTCGCCGCCTGGTGGGTGGTCTTGCTGCACACCAAGTTGTGGCGAGCCAGAATTGGTGATGTTTTCAGGCTGCACAGGTGCAGCGCTCGCGAGAACAGCCGAGAGGTTTGCGGTCGGCGGTGCCAGCGGCGCAACCACATGAAGCAGCGCCTCGAGACCAAACGCTTGCAGATACGAAGCCTGGGAGTAAAGCCTAATGCTCTTAGAGAGTGTCACCATGTTGGGTAGGTTGGAGGGGCTGGCGACGAGGTTGGTAGTGATGATGGCGATATCAGGCAGGCCATAAGCTGCCTGGGGTGGCGCCCCCATCGCAGCGGCGAGGTCGCCAACGGAAGTGACCAGCCAAGGTGCAGGGACATTCTGATGGGTGAAGTTGCTGTCTTGGCACTCTGCTATTTCCACACAGTGCAGCAGGAGCAGCGCTATGAGCAAGAGCGCAAACATGTAATGGCGGGAAGGGCCTGATCCTGCAAGGATGGAGCAACAACCCTTGCGTGCTTTCGAAGGTTAGTGCGCGAGCTGGTGAATAAGTCGTGTAAGGCATCAATGTAGGTTTCGGTCTGCGACAAGAGGCAACCAACTCGCGCTGAAATGCATCAGCCAGCAGGGCCACACGCGAAGTCAGCAGCATCCCGTTTACTCGCCCCCCGGCGTACATTCGCCTTGGATGATGAACTCACCGTAACTTTCAGTCCTCTTTCAGCTGTTTACGCGATGCACACTTGACGGTACGCCCCCGCATTTAACATTTTCGGTCTGGGTTTCGGTCTGCTGGACCCTAGCGCAGGCTTCACCTACCCAACAAAGCGATGCGCGGACGGCGCTCAGCAACCTGGACTGTGGCGCTTGCCACACTGGTCACGCTGTGGGGCGTGGGCGCAGGGCAGCAGGTGAGCAGCAGTAGATTTCGGGCTGCTTCCTGCGAAGTGGGCATGGTTGCTCAACAGTCTGCAAGAGCAGGCGGCTGATCAAGCACCTTGCTTGCTTGCGTCCATTTGTCAAAAATGGTAAGCTTGAGCATTTTTGACCCAGACTGTAGAGAGTGGCAACGACGGCGGGAAAACGTCGCTGAACGTATGTACGTCGCCTCATACATCAACCGCTGCTGAGCCGTTGGTCCCAGGCGTGCACAGCTAGCATACAGCGCGCAGTACTGACGCTCTGCCACACACGCACCACTCACACAGGCTCCTCAAGGCGTCCAAGGCCAGCAACCGGAAGCGCCAAGTGGTGCTGCGAACCCCGCTGCTGCTGCTGGCGGTGCCACCGCACCAGCAGGCCCACAGCAGGCGGCGCCAACCAACACCGCTGTCTTCGCTGATCCGCAGGTGAGCCCTGTGTGGTTCATCGTGCGCAAATACCGCATACTGGGTCATCCAGGTGACAAAGGAGTTGTGCGTTGACGCGCATGCACGCGGACCCTGCTGACAGTGCGGACAGCAGTGCTGTGCAACCGTATGTCCCAACTGGTAGAGCCGCCACAACTGAAGGTGCTGTCCATGCATCCACAGCCAGCACCTAATCTGTTCTCGCTCTGCAGCACTGATTTTGGCATCAGGTTGGGCCAGCTGTGTGCCAGCAGTTTGTGCGTATGCATGTAGCAAGCACGGCTTGATTGGTGGTTCACGCATGCGCCCACGAGGCCACTCTCATGCTGCAGCGATTTGGGTTCATGCTGAGATCCGGCCGCTTGTTCATTTGCATGCTGCCTGCCTGCCGGTGTCCCATCACTTGCTCGCTTAGCGCCAAGTCGTTTCCACCGAGGCGGAGCTGCGATCAGCGCTGCAGGACCCACGCGTGGCCTTCATCTACATCAACACACCCTACCTGCAGTTCTCAGATGTGAGTCCCCGCACAGGTACCCGCGCTCATGTGCAATAGCAGCACATGCAGGTGGTGTTGATGTGGGTCACCGAGCCTGCACGCTTGTTGATGTGGGTCACGTGCGGGCGGGCGGGCTTGTCGGATGCTTGTCGTGCCTGCTGCCTTTGAATCCAGGTTATGATTATGAATGCATGCATTGATCAATACGGCTGGCTGCCAGTGCCGATACAATACACAGGCTGCAGCAAGCCGCCAAGCCACATAAGGGAAGAACAGCCTTGGTACAGCGCCAATATTCCAGTTGCCGTTTCTCAATCACAGCATGCCCGTGTCATTATCGCATGCATCGCATGAGTTGCAGCGCCCGGCTCGGTGTGGATTCTTACTTACTCATTAGCTTTTTCACCCTTGCTCTGTGCGCAGGCGGTGTGGCCCACGCTCCCGTTACCCCCGCTGGTCAACGCCACAGGCTCAAGCAGCAACGGCACCAACACCACCAGCGCCGCCACGGGTCCAGCCACGGCATGGTTGACCTCCCTCCCTGCAGACCAGCAGCAGGTCCCTCAGCAGGCTCAGGCACCTACTGTTGTGCCGGCTCCGGGTGCTCCTCCCGATGAGGGCCCCCCGCAAAGCCCAGCTGTGCTGCAACCGATCCTTGTTATCAACCGGTCGGTGGAGATCTTGCCCAATCCGAGCAATGCCTCCCTGGACCTCTACCCCATCCTGGACTTCAACTACCTGGTCGGGCGCGCGTTCCTGGGCTCGTCTGCGGCAATCACATTCAGCAGCCTGGAGATGGCGCGCACCATGGTGAGCAACAATTGCAAAGCGTGTGTCAGCGCCTCAGCGTGTATGTGCAAGGGCAGATGAATGGACACAAAATCTGCTTCCTGCAGTTTGTTTTTGTAATTGCCTTGCACAGACCTAGCAGGCATGCATTACTCGGCACACCCCATAGATGTAAGACCCTTGGTGGGCAAGCGGATTGTTGCAACCGGTCAGGCCCTCACCCTTGCATGGGATTGAGCATCAAGCATCCTGCATCCCTCATCAGCATGCCTGCCGATGATTGCCTGACGATTTGACTGACGGAATGCCATGCACACGCTTGGCGACCTGCCCTCTTGCCCACCGACTGCCTGTAGGTGACGCTCCCTGTCGACTTTTTCACCGGCAACGTGTCCAAGGGCTCCACCAGCAACGCCACGCTCATCCTGCGTGACTGCCTGCACCGCTGGCCGGCCCAGGTGCCACCCGAGTACGGACGCACCTTCTACGCGATGCTGTCATGGCCGATGGGCTGGCCGAACAACACGTCCGCCAGCCCGTCGGCTGCCCCGACGACAGGCAGCAACACCAGCGGCAGCTCGCCGACAGCTGGCAACAGCACCGGCAGCAATGCGGCCAACGCCTCAGCACAGGCGTCACCTCAGGTGTTTGCGTATGTGGAACGGTACTGCATCCCCGGCCAGCCGTGGCGCTGCTACGATTGGCCCATCAACCTGACGCACGTGTGCACAACGCTTCCACGCATGGTGGACATTTCTGCCGAGCCGGGCTTGATAGGTGGGATCAACCTGTGCGAGTTCAACACCATGGCACTCGGGTAAGAGGCAACACTGTGCGTGTCAGTCCGATCCTCCGATCTGTGCATTTCCATTGCCCCTTGTGCCAAAACCTGCATTCCCTGTTCCATGCAAGCCAAAATCAGCTGGCTGTAGCCAGAACAGCTATCCCTGAATGGCTTGATTGCGTACGATAAGAAGCTTGCCCTTGCTGTGCGGGCCTTCCTTCATTGACAGGACCATCATCGTGCAGTCGTCCTGCTTCATCAACCGCCCGCTGACCACGTGCATTCGTGAGGCGAGGGACCAATCCTTCATGATGGAGGGATACTCTCAGCTCACGGGCTCAACCGCCGTGCCTGCACCCCCCCTGGCCTCCTTCCCACCCGCTGACGGTGGTAACGCCACACAAGCAGCCACTGCACAGAGCATGGCCATGCCAAACTCAACCGCAGCCGTGAAGGACCGTGATACCGCCGGTGTAGCGGCAGCAGCACGCTCGGCAATTGTTGCCGCTAAGAACGCCAGCAGCAGCGGCGAGGCGCTGACAGCGTCCCCGGATGGCAACGCAACCACCACCATCAACGGCACCGCGTCGTTTTTCTCCAGCAGGAATGAGTCTGCGACGGTGCTGGTGGCGGGCCCTGCGCAGCCGGTCGTCCCTGGAGCGCCCATGAAAAGTGCGCTGGTGTGCACCGAGGCGGAGCTGCATGACGCGCTGGCCAACCCGCTGGTCGGCATCATCTACCTCAACGTCCCTGTCATGAAACTCACTCCGGTGAGCCCTCCCCCCTCTGCAGCTCAGGTTTCAGATTGGCAATGCAGGGATCATCATGCGTGCCGTACAGATCAGCATACAAAACAATGCTAAGGGCATGCCCTAGTGGTTGATGTTGGCCAAACATTTTGGCATGGGTTGGTTGTATGCTGAGCTGTCAATGAACGCAGCATGTTGCCGTGTTGTACTGTTGTGTGTGGCGCCTGCCTGCAGCCGTGGTGGGTGCCCCCGCCAGGCGCCCCCGGCGGCCCTCCAGGTGGCCCCGGCGGGCCGGGGGGGCCTGGGGGCCACAACCCTGCCGATCCTATTGGCCTGGCTGCACCCGGTGGCCCCAATGGCGGCGGCCCAGGTGGCTTCGGTCCAGGGGGACCAGGTGGTCCTGGCGGGCCTGGTGGTCCAGCGGGGCCAGGTGGCCCTGGCGGCCCTGGTGTTCCTACTCCGGCTGACCCAGATGGTGACGGCATCCCAGGACCTTTCGGCCCAGGTGGACCCAACGTGCCCGGCCCGGGCGGCCCAGGTGGGCCATTCGGTCCTGGCGGGCCCCCGCCGTTCTTCCTGGTGCAGGTCAACCGCTCTGTCACGATCATGCCCAACCCTGAGAACTCGACCCTGGGCCCCTACCCCCTCCTGGATTTCAGCTATCTCACAGGGGCGGTTGAGCTGGGCGATAATGTCACCCTCACGTTCCAACGCCTGGAGCTGGCACACTCACAGGTGTGGTCTGAGGACGCCCTGCCACGCGCCTTGTACAGTATCGTGAGCAGTGAGGTCGTACATGTATGATGTTCGGGCCGAATTTTGAAATGAGCAGCGGGCAGTTGGTACGATTTGCACGCAAAATGTCAAACGTGCTGCAATTTGTACCGTCGTCGTGGCGGCTGCAACTGCTGCGATTGGGGCCATGTGCCCTGGCCTGAAGTTCACGCCTGCCACCTGGCCTAATGCAGCTGATGGTGCCATTCGCTTTCATCTTCACCCATGCCAAGAACGCCACCATTGCAGCTGACAACTGCTTCCTGCATATGGAGGTACGACAACGGGTTGCCTGGGTCATTGGCTGTCACGTTGGGTTAAGGCAGGCCTGTGGACAGCAGTTGCTCTTGCAGCATGGTCGCAACCCTGATGGCAATGTTGGTTAACTCCTTACGGCACTGCTGTTAAGCACAATGGCGTGGTTGTGCAACGCCAAGTGCGTTTTCCTACTGCAGATTGAGCGTGCCCACTGCAGCCCCACTCGCACGTCCTGCTGTATGATGCAGGCCTGTGGCCGTGCGGCTGCACTGACACACACCCAGATCCCAAACGCGCGCCCAGCGATGTCCCCGCTTTCTGGCTGGCATCTAACGACTGTGCATGCAGGTGGCATACCCCGTGGAATACACCAAGAAGATGGCGGGTTCCAGTCCGCGCCCCGCTGGATGGCCGCAGGCGCAGAAGCAGCTGATGACCTTTGTGCCCAGCCTCTGCCTGCCATACAACGCGTCACGCTGCTACACCTCGCCGCTGTTTGGGCTGGACCTGGCTGTCTCTATTCCGGTCATGCCGGCACCGCCACCGCTGACTGGGGAGCTTGGCGGCTATGCACTGTGGTACACTGACACATGGGCCGTAGGGTAAGGTTGACCATGCGCATGTTGAGCTGATCCAACAAGCATTGCAAGGTGAAGTGTGCGTAATGAACGGAAGCAGGGCAACACGCGTACACCCAATAAGCATGATGGTGTTGCTGATGCGGTGGGTCAATCCGATGTTGCCTGCTGAAAATGTTGTGCCCTCCGCCTCTGTGTCATGCGTCCATTTGCAGGGATGTGACCGTCGATGATGCATGCCTGTACAACCACACCCTTGGCGAGTGCATCATCCTCACAAACCAGATGCTGGCGGCACAGCAAGCAGCCGGAAACTCCACCAACGCAACCTCTGCCAGCCCCGCCTCGCCCGCGGCAGCGGTCTCAGCTGGAGCAGCGGGGCCGAGCCCTGAGGGTCATGCCGGCAACGCGACGGAGCCCGCCGCAGCTTCGGCCCACCACAACCACCGTGCTGCCTGGGTGATTCCTGTGGCCGTCATAGTGCCCACTGGTGCGTGCGCTTGAATCCAAGACCCACCACCACCTGGCCGGAGTGTGCAACAGCATGGTTCATGTCGTGGGATCCGGTGCTGCTTGCTGTGCAGCAATGCCTCAAACAGGTTGCTTGTCAGCAGCAGCATGCAGGCAGCGCTCAGTGTTGGTTAGGGATCCCCATCTGGGTCCCGATACATGGCGATCATACGAGTATGACTGTATGAGGAAAAGCTCTCAATGAGCGATGTTATGTGTGTATGCGCGCCTGCCTGCTCCGTTTGCAGTTGCGCTCATTGCGCTTGCTGGCATGGCGCTGTACGCTCTGCACAACGCGGACGCAAGGCGGACACGCCGCCGTGTCCGCTTCGCCGGCGTCGCCAAGAATGGCGCCAAGGCTGCCAGCGCTGATGGCGTTGCTAGGCCCGACATTGAGCAAGGCAGCGGCGGCAACGCAAGGTAGGTATCATGTGCTCATGCTGCACATGGGTGACACTGATGCTGAACATGGGTGTTGTGTGCTACGCGAGCAGCGGGCATTGCTTCAGGCTCCACGAATGACTTAGTGCTCAATTTGGTGTCAGCCCTACTGGCACCATGCATGATTTGTAGACCAGTAGTGAATGTCTGCCTTGCGGGCGGTTTTGCACTACTAACTATGCGTGAAACAGGCAGGATGTGGGTTGCTCTCTGGGCAGACAAGCCGGGTCATAAGGTCCAATCCACGCATTGCATGTTGAACCTTTTATAAGGTGATACGGTCATGCGTCGTGGCACGCAATTGTACATTGTACCACAGGCGAGGCGGCGGTACATTTGACACGCTGCTCTACATGCTGGGCTTCCGTAAGTACCTACAGCGCCGCAACTCCTACAGCTTCCCCGTCATCAACAACAACGGCGCGTCGCCTAGCAACAGCGGCGGCGTCCAAAATGGAGCAGCGCAGGACAACGGCACCAACCAATCCGTGCAGGAGGGCCGCGCTGGCGGAGGCTTCTTCCAGCGTGCGTCATGGGAGCGGCTGCAGCAGCAGCTGCAATTCCAGCGCCAGACCAGCTCCACAGGCAGCGGCCGCGGCAGCGCGGATGGCGGCGGCGGCTACGGCGCGCACCGCCGCACCAGCGCGGACCTTCTCAACGGCATCTTCGGCCGCATCAGCGACATGGCGGGCAACGCCCGGCGCAGTCTCGTGTTCAGCGGTGGCGGAGGTGGCGGGCTGGCGGGCTTATTTGGCTCGCCGGGGCGGTTCTTCGGCGGCGGTGGCGGCGGCGCGTTGAGGCCTCCGGCAGGAGTGATGCTGGGGCGCATGATTGGCGCCGGAAGCTTCGGCCAGGTGTTTGAAGGTAGGTGCGTTCAGGACCCACGTGTTATGCTTTATGGCTGGAACAATCGCAGCCGTGCCACCAAACCTGATGTGCTAGGACAGCGGGTGTTGATGCATGGTGCCACAGATGCAGTTTTGCATGAAATGATCATCACAACATCATCTAGTAGGGCACATGGCTCTGCTCATGTGTACCGTGCGCACTTGGCGCAGGCACATGGCACGGCATGCGTGTGGCGGTCAAGATGCTGCTGCACACGGAGGCGGAGGGTGAGCTGTGCGCGCGCGAGCTGGCGCTGAGTCAGCAGCTGGAGCACCCCAATGTCATCAAGACGTACGTCACCGAGCAGCAGGTGGTGCCGCAGAGTGAGCACATCCCCGATCGCCCGCCCGCCATGCTGCTGGACCACCACCACCACCCAGCGGCCAGTGCGCAGCCTCCACAGCACAACCTGTTCAAGACGGGCGCGGCGGACGGCAGCGGTAGCGGTGCCGACCGCCGGAGCGACGGCGGTGTCACGGTTGCCATCGCGCCTGCAACTGATGCGCTGGCTTTTAGCGCGGGTGAGGGTCGAGTGAGTGAGGCTACTGTGGAGCGGTCGAGCAGGGCTCCTCCGCCTGACGGCCTCGCCGCCTCTCACGTCGCCGGCGTGCCGCCCGCCGTTGGCAGTGCCGCGACCACCCTCAGCGCTGCCACTCCCACCACAAGGGCAGCCGGAAACGTACCCCCCGCTGCTAATGCTGATGCTCTTAGCCCTGCTGGCAGCCGCGACGGCGCCAACAGCCGCCCTGCCGTGGTCGTGGCCCTAGCGGCCAGCACGGACGGCGCAGTGGTATCGCCAGGGGCAACCGCCAACACGGCATCCGAGGCAGCAACCCCCGCCACCGCTGCCACCACCACCACCCCCACCACAGCAGCAACCAGCACACCTAACGTTGGCACCCGCAGCCGCCACCATCAGGACAGCTCCGTCAAAGCCACTCCGACGGTTCACGGCAAGGCCGGTGACCACCATGCAGCATACCCCAATACCGGCAGCTCCATGAACGGTGCGGACGCCACGTCTGCCACTCATCCCTCGCGTTGGTTCGGCAGCGGCAGCGGGTCCCATGACGTTCCCAACGGCGCCGCGGCGGATGCCAATGACCATGCGATGCTCGACACAGCTATGGCGACAGCGGCCGCAGCCGATGGGGAGGCAGACGGCGGTGCTTACAAGCACCTGGACGCCTCCCAGCGGAGCCAGGCGCAGTCACAGGTGCAGGCAGTGCAGGCGCCGCACTCGCCCGACGTGCTGCAGTGCATGGCGGCGCAGCACAGCCGGCCCAGCCTGAGGACATGGATCGTGATGGAGCTCGCGGTGAGATAACGCATGCAGCATCCCATACTATAGGCATCCCTGAGAGAGAGAGCAGGTCACTTGAGCATGCCATAGGCATCCCATACGCATCCCCCAGAGAGCACTCACAGTCTCACACCCTCCGCAAGCTCACGATTGTTGCATCCCTGAGCGAGAGATCACTCACACCCTCACCACCTGGGCGTTGGACACAGGTCGTGAATTGAGTTTTAGTGTTGATTGCGCACGGGTCGGGTCCGCGTTTCGGTGACTGCCGAGGACAATGGAAGGGGTGGGTTGTAACTTGGAAGCAACTGGGCGTGCTGGGAGGACGAGGATAGCACAAGGTCGCATCATTGCATCAGTAGTGGGGAGGTTATGCATACGGTACCTGCCTGCGACGCCTGATATACCCTGCACAGGTTGCACCGCGGGGTTGGCTGAATGGTGAGGAGGCGCGCGTTGCAAATCCACCGAGCATTGTGCTGTACAAGGCGCAGGGACCCAAGACTGGTCGTGCTGCCCACCATGCCCACCTGCTTGCTGCGTGCAGGACGGGGGCTCGCTGTCTGCCGCTATCTCGCGAGGCGGGCTGCTCACCCCCAGCGGCCAGCTGGACACGGTGAGGCTCAGGCTTCGGCTCAGGCTCAAGGCTCAGGCTCGGGTGGTGCGTGCTGGCCAGGCCGGGGGGGGTATAGGTGTTGCAGATGGCACAGGCTTCAGGTACCACCTGCAACACCTGCATCCCTCCAGCCTGACCAGCACACACCCCAGGATCACCTCGTAATTACACCATTTCCTCACAGCATACTGCGACCGGTTTGGAGTTGGGTGTTGGGATGACCAGAATGTGTGTACCGTATTGCGGACGCGTGTGCCCATGACTTCCTGCGTTGATGGCACATGAATGGCGTGTCGCAGACAACGCTGCTGGCCTACGCACGGGATATTGCCGCCGGAATGGCCTATCTCCACTCCAAGAACATCATCCACGGGGACCTTAAGTGTGAGGTAAGCTTCCAACCTGCGGAGTTAGCGCAGTGCATCATTGGGGGGTGATCTGGTGCACGTCATATTGCATCCGCACACTACGTGTGCTTTGTTAATGCCCGCCCGGAATGAAATGGTGTAGCATGGGTGCGTGTGTGTTCAAGTACACACAAATAAGGGAGACACCGTCAGGGTGCCCGGGATACAGCACACCAGTGCCTAGTCCGTTGCCAGGTTGTCATCTTGGCATATGGTTACGTTGGCGTGCATGTGTGTGTGTCAGGAAGAGGCGGCCGTGAGGCCATGCAGTGCGATTCCCGCGGTGCCGTGCAGTGTGCATATGAGTATGCGTAAGGATAGAGGCTGCACCTGACGATTGCACGCGAAGTGCCTGAGCTGGTCTAGTGGCCGCCGGTGCGTGCGTGTGAATGCATGTGCCTCCGCAGAACGTGCTGCTGCAGAGCGCCAGCACGGTGGCGGCTGCTGCCGCGCCAGCAGGCGCCGCAGCGGGAGGCTCGCGCAGCACAGTGCGCTCCGGCGACACCGGCAGCCGCAACCCGGCGGCAGAGGCCGCTGCTGCCGCCATGGAGCGACGCAACGTTGCGAAGATTGCTGATTTCGGTGGGTGGGCCACTTGGTCGTCCTGCCACAACACTCACGCCCCCGCTCAACCCCAAGCTCGGTTGCACAGGGTGCATGCTCATCCGTGCCAATGCGCACAGTGTGTGCCTTTGCCTTCCTGGCAAATGCCCTGGTGTTCACTGTGCCCTTGCTCCTTCCCTTTAGGCCACTCCCGTACCCATCTAATCACCGTGGTTTGGGCGTATCGGTATCGTCACGGTGGCTACCATGCTACCGTACACATAACACATCTCCGCAGGCCTGAGCCGCATGCTGGAGGCCGGCGCGACCACCGCGCAGACGCGCACGGTGGGCACCATCTCCCACGCCGCGCCGGAGCTGCTCATGAGCGGGGAGGCACGCCCCTCCCAGGACATCTACGCATTCGGCATCTGCTGTAAGTGTGACCTCATCACCCGCCTACGCAGCGCACGCGCATCAGAGGCTGCTGGTGGCCCACCACCTGTCCACCCCAACATTCTTGCCATGACCTGTATGCAAAAGTGCGAGGGAGGTTTCCCATTTTGCAGTCATGTTTTGATGCCTGACGCTGCACCTGACTGCGCAATTGCTGATGGTTGTTGCGGACACATACACAACCGCAGCACCTGTGGGGAAGCATGCTTCTCATCAAGCAGGCATGGGTTATTACGCATGCCCGCGCCTGGTCGTGTTGCTGCGCGTGCGTGCAGTGTACCAGATGTGCACGGGGCGCCGCCCCTGGGCGGGCATGACGCACGCCGAGGTGCTCATGAGGGTCATCAACGGCGCGCGCCCCGCGTGGCCCACCGCCGCAGCGCCGGCCTCCTCCTCAAACACCGCCGCCGCCACCGCCGCCTCGTCAGCGGCTGGCGGAGAGGCCTACGCGTACGTGCGCAAGGTCTCCCCGATGCGTCCGAGGAAGCCATGGCCCCCGCTGTCACCAACCCCATCCACCCCGCCGCCCGCCATCGCCGCCGCCGCCGCCCTACCCACACCCACATCGCCCGCGCCAACGCCAGCGCACGGCCCCGAAGCCAGCCCTCTGCTGCAGACGCCGCCAGGCATGCACGCCCGCACCTCCTCCTCACCCCTCACCCAGGCACCACTGCCGCAGAGCGCAGCCACGACGCCAGCGGATCCACCTGCCCCGGCCGCTGTGGATGACGCATTTGCATCGCCCACTGCGGCCGTTACTCGCGCGGGCTCAGACGGCAGGGCCGCGGAGGGTGGTGGTGGTGGTGGGTGCACGCAAGCGGAGGGAGGTGCAGGCGCGGGTGCGGGTGCGAGCGCGGGTGCGTCGTTGGCGGAGGCCATTCCCGACCAGCTGGTGGATCTGGTGGAGGAGTGCTGGGCGCAGGAGCCCGCGGAGCGGCCCACGTTCGACGACATCCTGTACCGCCTGGACTGCATGGCCATGCCGCTGCTGGTGATCATGCAGTAGCAGGATGCGCCTCATGTGCAAGGCCAAGCAGTCCCAAGCCCAGCAGCGACACCTGCTGCTTTGAGTTGGCATAAGCTGAAGTGCTGAACGAGTTTGACACTTCTGCGCTGGCGCTGCCTCGACGTCCTGACTCTGATAGTCCGATACCATTCAGGGCACCATGTACTGACAATTTCTTCACCATGGGCTGAACCCCCACCAGCGAACCAGCTGTATGCATGTCGGCTCACCAGTACCAACGCAAGCATTGACATACATTTTTGCAAGGAGCAGGCAGAGTGACGTGTCCTCCTGCATGGCTGGTGGTTACGAATAAGGCACTGACCTTTGCATCTTTGAGCGGGCGGCCAGCAGGGGGAGGTAGGGACACGGTACTGTACACTGTAACACCGTAACAGGGTCGTACGCTGCAAATGGTGCAACAAGGATGGTGAGGAGGAGCGAATACAATCATGCAACCACGCTTATGCAGCCTACACGGCTGCTACTGGCTGTAAGGCCCACTGCAACCTCTGGAAGGTGTAAGCACGGGCCTTCTCGTCATCACCTCACAGCGCACGTACATGGTTAGGGTGGAGCGGATAGCAGAGGCCCGATTGGCACCACCATACACAAAGCCACGCAACAAATATGGTAGCCATGGTGTGCGGTAGCTGTTGCGGGACGCAGCGAAAAGTAAGCATGGCACCGCCAGGTCAGTTGCCGCTGCCCAGTACAGTACTGCGAGAACGCGCAATCCAGAAACGGTTGAACGCGCGTCCATGACACGTTCGCACGGCTCCTGCAGCGGCAGGATGCAGCTGGAGCACGCCTCACTCAGCTTGCGTCTTGCGGTGGAGGGGCGGGTGGGGGTGGTGCATGTTGGTGCTGCTGCTGAGAGAGGTGCTGCAGAGCCAGCTGCGCGCGCAGCTGCGCCTGTGACTTGTGACTGCCATATCCATGAATTTTGGGAGCCTGCTGGTGCTGGTGCGGGTGCGGGTGCTGCATTGCGGGTGGCGTTGGCTGGGGCTGCAGTGCGCCTGCTGAGCCGTCGTGGTGCACTATCCCTGTCGGCTGTGGGTGCGCCAGTTGCGGCCGCGACGGCACCGCGGCAGCGCCGGCGGGCAACGCATGCAACGCGTGCGGCATGGCGGCCGAGATCCCCGATGCTCCAGGGGCTGGTACAGGTGCTGGCCCGGGCTGTGGCCAGGCCGGCCACGTAGCGTACGCCGCATATTGCAGCGGCGGTGGAGCAGGGGGCTCATGGTGCATGTGGGGATGTGGGGGCTGTGCCGCTGCTGCAGCTAAGATGGGAGTGGGCAGGTGCGGCCACAGGGAGTGAGCGCACGCATAGGCACCTGGCGGCACTTGCGACATTGGCAGCACCCCAGCAGGGAGTATATGAGGACCAGAGGGCATCGAATGCAGGAACTGCTGCTGCTGCCATTGCGCCGCTTGTGCTTGCAGCATTGGAGGCATCGCATCATGCAGGTCGTGTGATGGCGGTGGCTGCTGCTGTGGCAGCGGGCAAGGCACAGGAATGGACTGGGCAGCAGCGGTGGTGGCAGCAGCAGCAGCGGCAGCTGCTGGCTGGGTCGGTGCAGCGCTTGCTGGGTCGGCGGCATGCTGATCGTGTGGGGGTGGTGGCGCAACGGCCACAGCTGGTTGCTGCTGGCCTTGTTGGGGTAGCGCCTGTGGCTCTTGCTGCTGCTGCCGCTGCTGCTGCTCCTTCTTGCTGTTTAAGGCCTGAGGTGAGGACGCCGGCTGTGTAGGAGGCAACGAAGATGGAGTGACATATGCTGCGGGCGGCAACACAGACACGCATGTATAACACATACAAGATGCCTAGAGCATCCCAAACGCGTGGCCAACTTGTACAGATGTTTGCTGTACAAGTAGACTGCCCTTACTAAGATGCACTCGCTTCCACCCGATGCCCTGTCAAGCGTCCCCTGCCCTGCTGCTTGCCACACGCGCGCACACACACACCTCATATGGCTATGAGTTGTCAAACAATGCGTTCCCAAATCAAACACGCTGGCAAGGCGTGCACTGGGACAGAGCAGGCCCGTCCCCACTCACCAGGCAAGCGCATACCCATCTGCCAGAACTTTGTGTTGTGCTGCTGCCACTCGATGGGGTCTTCAGCGAAGAACGGGATAACAGGCGTGGTGAATGGCGGGCCGCCACTTGCGGCGTCCGCTGCTGGCGCAGGCGGTGCAGTCGGAGCGCTGGGCCCCTTGCGGGGGGTGACGTACTGCACACAGCAAGCAGGCGAGCACACGTGATTAGCCTGAAACCATACACACCTGCGGGTTGCCATGAAATCCAGTTGCACTGCACCACACACACAGGACACTGTGTTCACGGAGTACAGCTCACAACTCGCAACCCGCATCAGCACGAGGCACAACCGCACCGTTCCATATACGGACACACGTAGCAAATGAATATTCCACAGTCTTTCGCATGCCACAGCCATTGATCATCCTTCATCCTGCCATGCCCGGCACGGGTGCAGTACCAGTGCTGCAGTACCAGTGCTGCAGTACTCACACGAGGTATTGCTTCCCGGTCCTTCTTGCGCTCAATCCGCTCAATCGATTCACACCCTGGCCGTCAGCGCAAACACACACATGTATGAGGGCATGAGGGCATGAGACCGCAGGTCATAGCCACGAACGAACACGAGGTCAGCCCAGCTGCGCCTACTAAGGCATCTACCCGGGCTCTCTTCACTGGGTATTGTGGGGACGGACGGGCGACTTGCTAGGAAGATGCACCCATGCACACACGCACGCACGCATGCATTCATGGAGTCAGCCAAAGCAAGCGTGCACACACCGTAGTTGTTGAGTGTGGCCAGCGTGTCCTCGCAGGTGATGGCCACCTCCAGGGGGGGCGTCACCCAGGCGGTGGTGGGCACCACACGCGCCAGCAGTGCGGGGTTGGCGCGCCGCTTGCCGCTACGGTGCTCCTCAGCCAGCAGCGCTGAGTGCTTCTCCACCCACCTGCAGCAGCAGCAGCAGCAGCACCACCACGGCAGCATCAGCATCAGCATCAGCAGCACTTTACCCTAACGAGCATCCGTGAAGAACTACGGTACACTCAGCGCTGGCTGGATCAGTATGGCACTGTGGCACAAGGTGAGCAAGGCCGGCACCAACATAGTACCCTGTACCAACACACAAGTAGGAGGACGGTCGGGAAGCGCCTCTGCAGTACAACCGGCAGTACAAATGCAGCAGCACTGACTGTGCGTACTTACTTGGATCGGCGCTCCGTGTACTCCTGCAGTGCCGCCTGCACCTCCGGGTGCAGCGCAGCAGCCTTCACAGCCTCCCGCCTGACCCGCGCGTTTGTGACATACGGTACGCCGACATGAAAAGAAATACAATCATCACAGTAGCGTACCGCCATCGGTAGCCACCTATATGTTGTCGAAGGTTTCAACGAGTTAACAAGCTACTGCATAGCATTCTAGCTCTCGCAAAGACCAGGGCAGCATCTGCCTGAGGGGCCTGAGCCGCATCCTCACCATCCCATACCATAAGTATTGCTCATGCAACAACAACATGCAGCCTCTTACGCGAGCGGCAGGGTGTGACGAGTGGTCAGGGCGCATGGAAATAGCCTGGCGGGCGATGGTATACGTGAAACAGGCGGCATTGATAGTGCTTACGCACATCATTACACCCATAAGCGCCACCGCACCGCCACAACGACAACACTGCCACACCGGCGGGGCGCGCCGTAAGGTACCGTACAGTAGGCGATACAGCACACTAGCACAGCAGTACCTCCCGGGTGCCAGGCGGAAAGCCGGCTCCAGTCAGAAACACGCTGCACTGCGCACTCACCGCGCATTGCGCTGCTCCTTCAGGCGCTGGATTTCGCTCGCAGTCAGCCCGCAGTCGCCATCAGACACGTCACCGTTTTGATGGCTGGCAGCTGCATGGCTGGCACCGGCAGCGCCAAGCATGGCTGTGCCAGGTGCAGCGCTGTCGCTGCCGTGTAGCGCATCGCTCAGGGTGATGCTTGGCATTGCAGAAGCATGCAAGTTGCCATCGGAGCCAGCTGCGGCGGCTGGCAAAGGTGCTGACGGCGCTGCAGCATCTGCACCAGGCTCGTTGTGCTGTTGCTGCTCCTGCTGCTCGTGCTGCTGGTCGTACTGCTGGTCATACTGGTCCTGGTCGTGCATCTGCTGGTTGTTCGGCTGCTGGTGCCGGTCGCGCTGCTGCTGCTGGTCGAGCTCCACATGCAGGTGGCCGATGCTGCTGCTGCGCTGCAGCGCCCTACCGGGGCTGACGGACCAACCGTGCTGCCCATCCGGCGAGCAGGAGCGCGCCCTGGGCGTTGCAGCGCTGCTGCTGCTGCGGAACAGGGACACAGGTGCCCCTGTGTGAAGCATACCACAACACGTTTCACATTAATTTAACCAGCAAAGGACCGCACGGTATGACCTTGATGCGTGTGTTACTGTGTTGCAAATGTCCATGCTGTTTGTCCCACAGTGATCGACGCGTTGAGCACTGCGGCTCCGAAGAACGCTATTGCAACAGGCAAAGGAATGGCACGCACAGCCGCAGGGGCTGATTGCATCCCACCAGTTTGAGTGTGCACAATAGCAGTAGCAGCGAGGAGGATCCGCACGTTGGAAGTAAGCGGGGGTGGTGCTGCTGACCTGAGGTGTTGCGCCTTGCGGTCATGTCCTGTACTTGTACGCTGCCAGGCAGCAGCAGCCCAGAGCCCTGCCTGGACAGACCTGCAGGGCCCGCTGTGCCGCCAGAGCTCGTCCGCCTGAGATGCAGGATTGCATTGGCACAGCAGGGACATTGTTATGAACGCGACGAATGCAGGCTTGCATGCGCGGTTGGTACGGACCTCATGCAAGTGACCTCGCATGTCATGGCGCATATTTAGGGCATCGACAATTCATAAACGCATTGCTGCAGCGATAAACGCCACAGCATGCTGCAGTGCCCCGGGAGCATGCTCAGGCGCAGCAGAAAGCGGCGTGAGTGCGACATTTGGTTGGCAGCACCAAGGAGGAGCACGCTGCAGCAAGCAACATGGCCAGGCTTGCGTACAGAGGCTATGTAGGCTGCCTGCACGATGTGCTTGCTAGGCACAGCGCATCAGGCTTACCTTGAATTGCGCTGCCCCCGAAGCCGCTTGTTGCCGCTGGCAGTCAGCCCGCTGTCACCGTCAGACACGTCATCATTGTCATGGCTGGCAGCTGAGTGCGATGCACCACCAGTGTGCATTGTGCATGAGCTGGGTGCAGCTCTGCTGCCGGCCTGTAGCACAGCACTGGTGGTCATGCTTCTCCAAGGAGGAATATGCAAGTTGCCGCCAGTGGCAGCTGCCGCGGCTGGCAGCGGGGCTGCTGCTGCTGCTGCAGCACCTGCACCAGGCTGCTGGTACTGGTCATGCTGCTGGTATTGCTGTTCGTGCTCCGCATGCAGGTGGCCGCTGCTGCGGCTGCGCTGCAGCGCCCTACCAGGGCTGACGGACCGGCCACGCTGCCCATCCGGCGAGCAGGAGCGCGCCCTGGGCGTTGCAGCGCCGCTGCTGCTGCGGAACAGGGACACGGGTGCCCCTGTGTGAAGCAGCGCGCACAGCACAGCACCTTTCACATTGTCTCAACCAGCCATACCTGGAAACCGCCCTGTTGCTACGTGGTACAATTGTGGTGGTTGTCTTTTTGTGCTAGCTATGTCACCTCAGGACGATTCCGCTGTCATGTTGCAATGGGACGTGCAACGGGCAAACGCCTAGCAGGCATGGCTGACGTGGAAAGGTGCTCCTATGCAACCGCTACGCTCAGAAACCGGTAAGCAGCCCAGCATGCAAACATTGCGCACAATTGCGCCATGCGGGAGTGCTGGTGCTGACCTGAGGTGTTGCGCCTTGCGGTCATGTCCTGTACTTGTACGCTGCCAGGCAGCAGCAGCCCAGAGCCCTGCCTGGACAGACCTGCAGGGCCCGCTGTGCCGCCAGAGCTCGTCCGCCTGAGATGCAGGATTGCATTGGCACAGCAGGGACAGCGTCATGAATGCGGCAAATGCAGGCAGGCAGGCGCCAGTGGTAAGCGGCTCATGCAAAGCGACCCGGCAGGTGATGGTGCAATCATGCGACATGGACAGTATGCTGTACTGCACTGATCAGCGCTGCAACATTGCAGCACGCTGCCGTAACCCCGATGCTGACACATACACGGCTGCGTGTGGCAGACGCAGGCGCAGACAGGCAAGGGGCGCAAGGGCGACAACGACTTTGTCATCAGACTGCGCCAGGCACGACATGACAACCCGCTGCAGCAAGCAACAACCAGTCTTTCCAATTATGGTTGCTTAGTGCCTCATGTCGTGCTCACCGTGTATGGCGCTGTTCCCGGAGCCTCTTGATGGCGCTCGCAATCAGCCCGCCATCACCATCAGACGCGCCGTCATCGTCATGGCTGGCAGCTGCGTGCCATGCACCACCAGAGTTGCTGCCAATGGCAGCTGCCGCGACTGCAGCACCTACACCAGGCTGCTGCTGCTGGTCGTACTGCTGCTGGTCGTGCATCTGCTGATCGTTCGGCTGCTGGTCCTGTTGCTGGTCGAGCTCCGCATGCAGGTGGCCGCTGCTGCGGCTGCGCTGCAGCGCCCTACCAGGGCTGACGGACCGACAGTGCTGCCCATCCGGCGAGCAGGAGCGCGCCCTGGGCGTTGCAGCGCCGCTGCTGCTGCGGAACAGGGACACGGGTGCCCCTGTGTGAAGCAGCGCGCGTATAACATTACACATTTTCAAAATGCCTCAACCAGTGAAGCAGACTACTTCGCGTGCAATCACTCAGGTGCATTAGAGGCACCATGGCCGTCGTCTGTACCCTTTGCCCTGTGAATCTGTGATGCGTGCGATGGTCAGCATATATGCGGCGCGCTGCTGCTCTCGAGAGTGCTGCTGCAAAGGATGGGCAAGGAGCGTGGCTGCATACCGTAGCCATAGGCCTGCTTTACTGTGGGCCCCTCTCAGGTGTGCACAAAAGCAGTGAGGAGGATCCGCACACTTAAACCATGTGGGGACAGCGATGCTGACCTGAGGTGTTGCGCCTGGCGGTCATGTCCTGCACTAATACGCTGCCAGGTTGCAGCAGCCCAGAGCCCTGCTTGGACAAACCGGCGCTGCCTCCTGCGCTCACCCCTGCAGCTGCAGCACCAACCAGCGCTGCGTATACGCGCGGCGCTGGTCCTTGTGCACGCCGCTCGTCTGCGCCCCCCCGCGCTGCATTCCACGCGTGCTGTTGCTGTGCGTCTTGGCTTTGGCGGGGCCGCTTGGCTGCTACAGCCAAGCCGTCCATGTGCACTCGGTCATGGTCATCCTCTGCTGGCCGCTTATTGTCCGCGCCTCCGCTGGATGCTGCAGTGCTTGTCCGTCTAAGTTGCGGCATTGCATGGGCGGCACAGGCAGGACACTGTCATGGATGCGATTGCCTCAGACGTGCTGCGGTGCACTCGGCACAAAGTAAATACATGACAGGGGCAGCATTGAGATCAGCCCTCGGGCTGGCAGTGCACCGTGCTGCGTGTGTGTACGCCCTGTGTTGGCTCCGCGCGTAGATGCGCCACACACGCAGCGAAAACAGGGTTGGCATCGGCGCTGGCACCGAATCACTTGAGTATGACGGTCACAAAGTCACACGTGAACAGACAAGAATATGCTTGACACAGGTGGCAATGAATCGTACGCTTGAGCATGACCTGCTAATCATTAGCGGTGCGGCACTCACAAGCTGTCGTCTCGTGGGCTGTGCGCATCGTTCCGGGCGGTGCCCTGCACAATGCAATCGTTGACAGGAAAACCACAGTGAGCTGGTCACGCATGCTCACAGGCGTCTGCTCGCTCATGCCCTTGTCACACGTGCTTTTTGTTTCTCACTATGTAAAAGTGAACACAATGGCAAGCATACCTCAGACATTGTGTCTCTCTCAGCGTGCCTCTCGTGTCTGCTAGTTCGTGATTTGTTGATGCCTGCCAAGGTTGTCAGTGCAGAAGTTTCGGTGGAGTTGCTAGGTCCGCGGGGCTGTGAATCCCAGGATGGGCTTGCTGGTTCACTATGGCGCCTTGATGGTAACACCTGGCAAGTGCTCGCCTGAGGAGCAATTGTCACCCGTGGAACACACTATCACGCCGCCAGGTGCAACGTACGCCTTGCCTTGGCTTTGGCAAGGTCCCGCTCTACATCATCAAACTGGAGCAGCTGAAAGTGCAGCAAGGAGTGAAATGCTGGCGTAACAGCTCTGTACAGTTGTTGCCGTTGCGATACGCTGAGGATGGAACCTGCGCCCTCTTGCTGCCCCGTCGGCATCAGCCGTTGGTTTCAAAACGCGCGTTTCAACGTGGCAGTCAGCCACTGGGAGCATATGAGTTACATGAGTTCGGGTGGGCGGAATGTAAGAAAGTGCGTCCCTCAACCCGCGGGTGCCCTGTGAGGAAAATGGCGACAGGTGGGAGGCAGGAGTGCATTGGACCTCGTGCATCACAAAATGCATGACTTGCGGAGGGTGGGCATGCGCTGGATGTTGCGCAACAACCATGACAAACAGCACGCATGGCGCAAAAGCGGCTTTCGAGCATGGGCAAAGAATGAATAAAAATGGACGAGTCATCGTAAAGCGGCCCTCATGGCGTGGCCGCGAGCGAATTTGCCGTGTTGCAGTGCGTGTTGATATGTTGAAGTGTGACACCCTTCACGCATCAGTACATCGCATCGGGCCATCGCATGCACCCCCTGTCATGATAGATGACATGTATTGGGCAGTTGCACGGCCGGCTATCGCCGCCGCGTTCCGACCATAGAGAATGGCCCCTGCGCAGTAGAGCTCGATATGAACGATGGCAGCAGGGGCTTGGCGGCGGCGGCAGGATCGAGCACGGGGTTCGGAGCGGCCGCGGTCGCCTGCGCCGCGTTCAGCTTCATCTGTGTGTACCAGACGATGCCCCCCATGGCGACGCATATGCCTGAGAACTTCTTCCACGTCATTTCGTCGCCAAAAAACATGCACCCGCCGGTCAAGATTATGACAGTCTTGAGGTGGCCCACGAGGTTATACGTGAGGCTGGACGTGGCTCCTATCACAAGGAAGGTGGACAAGCTGACGAGCAGGCCGAGAACTGCGCTGATCAGGATCGCGCTTGCTGCAGGCCACGTGTAGTGGTACCCCAGCAGTGTGCCGGCAGATCGGTCACGCCAGCCCATGGGCTCGCCAAGCGGGACTAGCAAGCCCAGAAGCAACGTGGCTTGGGGCGTGTATGCGTGCAGCAGCTGCATGCTGCTTGCCTTGAGGTCCTTCTGCTTTGTGCCTGCCCATATCTGGTACAGTGCTGTCATCACCGTAGCGCCCACGCCGACGAGAATCCCGTAGGTGTTGCGCACAATTTGAGTGTCAGTCACTGTTGCTATGCCAATACCAAAACATACCACCAGGACTGCAGCCACAATCTTCGGCTTTGGCACTTTGGCGTACATGATGAGCTCGAGCGCCAGAACAGTGGGTGCGACAGCTATCTTCATGACCTGATAGAAGCTGACAGTGTTGACCTTGAGGCTGAGGTTGCAGAGGACGATGTATGCCACGTATGCGCCTGCTAGCTGCACGAGCTGTCGTTGCTGCAGTGGCTTCACTTGGAACATGCCGGCTTGCGCAAACACACGCATACCCAGCAGGGTGAAGACCGTGTGAAACCATGTTAGCGCGTATGTGAAGTGGAAGTCATAGTTCTTGAAGACGGCCTTGTTGGCAAAGACAATGCCAGACGCGGTTACAATATTCAGCACGCCGTAACCTAGCGCCCGAAGATTCCCTGGCGTCCAGAGCGTGGCCCGCTTTGTGTATTTGCTCTCGCTGTTGTCCGCTGTTGCACCTCGAGTGGCATACATTGCTCCTGCTGCTCTTTATGCCATATGAGCATGTTCGGTTATTGCACTGCACTTGAAGGGAGTACGTGTTGGCGACAAACGTTAGGCCAAGACATGGTAGCGTACAGGAGGGAAAACACAGGCAACTAGGGATGGTAACTGGGTGGTGCTGGTTCACTTGTACCATGCTCGACTGATGGAGTGACATTGCGCTAAAAGTGAGTCATGTGGCAATCTCAGTTTCGGATGCAATGGCTCCGAGTTCACGGGCTGCTTCCGCCTCATAAAGAGATCAGCGGGATCCGGTCTCGTACATAGTTTGCGCTGTTTACCTGCTCCACTGTCTTTACAACCGTTTAGTTCATACACAACCACTGTCAGAATGGTTGCTTTGGGTGCGCTCTTAGGCAAGCAAGCTCCGTCGGTTCCCCGACGGGCTTGCGGTGGTGCTGGCCTCGTGGTCCGCCCAGCGCTTGCTTCCAGGCCTGTTAGCTGCAGAACGGCCACAACTGACGCACCTGTGCTGGGCAATTTGGCCAACGACGGAAACGTGCCAGAAGGGCACAAAGGCTTGCATTCGTTCCTGTACGGGGAGGGCGGCGCAGAGGAGCACGAAGTAGCAGACCACAACTACTCTGTTCGCACTGTAAGTACCCTTCTACTGCTGTTGGGTTGTGTGAACATGGGGACTAGGGCTCTGATTTGGGAAGCAGTGAGGTCTTTAGAAGTTTATGTTTGCCAAGCGTGGGTATCAGCAGGGAGTTTCCAACAGATCGCCGTGGTTGCGCTTGTGACCCTGTGCAGGGCGAGGACGACGGTTCAGTGCTCATGCCTGTGCCCTCGTGGCTCAGCAGCCGTGAAGCTGAGAAGCCTCTTGGTGTTTACTGTTTGTATGATTCGGCGGGCAACCTTCAATACGTTGGCTACGCTCGCAACATGTGCCTAGCGGTCAAGGTAAGGCATGCTTGTACACACTACTGTCATGGAACGTTGCTGCGTTGCGCTATTGTGGCACAGTGAGGGCCTGGGCAACGAGTGAGTCATGATGAGTCTGTGCTAGGTTCGCACGCTTAACACTTTGAACAGGCGCACAGCAGAGCGGAGAAAACATACACGAAAAGCAGGACAAGCTTGTTCAGCACCTGCAGCCTGTTCTCTTGGGTCTGCCAGGCGTGTGCATGAGTGTTACGTCATGTGATGACGCCTGAAGGCCCTTGGTCGCTTGAAAACACCCTCACACAGTGTGCGACTGCCCTGCACGTTGCAGACACACCTTGCGCGTGTGGGTGAGGAGCGCTGTGTCAGCATCCGCACCAAGGTCTTTGCCAACAAGGCCATGGCCAGCCGCACGAACATGGAGCATGAGGTCAACACGCTCATCGCTGAGCACACTCAACGGGCTGGCGCGCCACCGCCAGGCAATCACTTTGACCGTGACCTGTGGGAGGGCCTGGTGGATGTCTCTGTGATGACCCCAGCCCAGCGCGAGCAGTACGAGGCCAAGAAGCTCAAGCTGCGCAAGGCGATGGGAGAGGACGTGCTGGGAGGCAAGGCGCCACCGGAGGACGACGCAGCCACTCGCAGGTACATCTAAACGCTGTTTGCAAACCCCACATGAGCTTGCTTGGACTCAACACCTGTGAGCATAGTAGGCAGCTGCACACAGCCTGCACGTAAACAGCGGCAGGCAGGTGCTGTAAGCGTGCCTCAGGGGCACTGGTTCTGCGCAAACACACGCCTGGGGCTCGGACGGTGATCCCACTGCATGGAGCTGCACTTGTGCCGAGACGGCATTGCCGCCCAGCGCATCAGGCTATGGCATGCGCGCGTCACATCTGTGAATGACATCTTGCATGGACTCTGCACGAATGCATTCATGTATTGCATGAACGGGTCGTGGTTTGGTGCTGATAGTCCGCACTCAAGGCATGTCGTCTGCTCCTCCCCTCAACCCGATTTGCCAGCACCAACGTGCAGCCATGCGCGCACACGAGGTTGAGTGCAGGAGCGCAACCGCAGCTGCATGCCAACTGCATGACTATATCTGCTGTGTCGGTATCATGCCACGCCCTGCGCGTGCCTCTCAGGCTGAAGACCATCGCCGCGTTGGAGAAGGGCGACTGGTCAGCGGAGATCGACGGGCAGACCATGGAGGCGTCGCCCAGCGACGGCGGGCAGACCTCCGGCAGCGAGGCGTTTGAGGAGCAGCAGGGCAGCGGCGGCGTCGCGGGCGGCACGCTGGTGTCACCCTTCATCGACGGGCGCGGGCAGGCGGTCGTGTCGCGCTCCGCGTCCATGGCCTCGCTGGCGAGCGTGGACAGCCTTGCCGCGGCCTTGCCGCAGATGACGGTGGCGGCCGTGGAGGCCGCGTTGGAGGAGGTGAGCGAAGTTCACATGAGCGCCCGTGAAGTGCGCCTGCGCTGTAAAGCACAGCCGTGCGCCGCGCTTGTCCTGCCTGGTGCCGACGCATCCATTCACACGTTTCATGTACCTCGGTGCAGCCCACAGGGGCTGGTGCTTAGTGATGTATGTTAACCTGCAAGCGTGCTGTGTGTATTATGCATGCCAAGCGTACCGGAAGCTTCAGGTTTGCTCCAAACGCCACATATCATACGGCCCTGGCCTGACCCCACCCACCCACGTATGACAGCGGGGGGCACAGGACCCTGCTGAATGGTGTGCTGACGCTGCCCGCTGGTGTTGACGCTGGCGCTGGCGGCTGCTCAGGTGCGTCCCTACCTGATGGCGGACGGTGGTGACGTGGAGGTGGTGAGCGTGGAGGACGGCGTGGTGAAGCTGCGCCTGCAGGGCGCCTGCAGCACCTGCGCGTCGTCCGCCGCCACCATGAAGCACGGCATCGAGAAGGTCATCCAGGTGAGCGAGGGGCAGGCCTGCCGGCGCCACGCCATCTCGCATCCTTATGCCCAGCAGCACACGGTCCTGTTACTGCAGAGCCACTGCAGGGCTACCGTAGGGCTGCTGTGGGGCTACCGCGATCCAGGCGTTGTGCGTGGGTAGGGGCCAACGGGTCCAACTGCATACCTGTTTGCTTGCAAAGCGAGTTTGCTTGTGGCGCTGAACAGCGTTAATGTTGATTTGAGGAGGCGCGCCTGGGAGCGCTTTGGACACAACCCAGAAAAGAAGTGCATGTGTGTGTAGGTGTACGCGTGTAGGTGTGTGCGTGCATGCATGTGCGTGTTTGTCATTGCACACGCGCGTGTGTGCGCCTTGCAAGCCTTCCCACTTGCTGACCCGCAGCAGCGCCCGCAGCAGCAGCATCATCAACTTAAACCAACGACACCCCAACGCTCACAACCCGCACCTAACTGAACAAACGAACGTGCACGTTTTGCCTCTTTGCCATGCGCAGAACACGTTTGGCGACCAGCTCAAGAGCATCGTGCAGCTGGACGCCGCGCAGGACGCCGCAAAGGTCACGGTGGCCATGGTGGACATGCAGCTCAACATGCTGCGCGGCGCGATCAAGAACTTTGGCGGCGTGGTGGAGGTGGTGAGCGTGGAGGACGGCCGCGTGTCGCTGCGCTACATGGGCCCGCCCGCGCTGGGCAAGGGCATCGCGGCGGCGGTGAAGGACCAGTTTGCGCCGCAGATCAAGGAGGTGGTGTTTGTGGACCTCGACGCCTAAGCCGGCGGGCGCAGTCAGGCGTGTTTTGTTTTCCTGGCGTGGTGGACTCGGCCGTTAGCGCGGTCCACGTCCAAGCGTTCCACGACAGACTGTGATTTCTAGCACATACGGTACTGATAGTGGCGAGCCTGAGGTTCCGCTGGCACCTGCAGCGGTTCTGGGTGAAGGTGCATGGTGACAGGCTGGCACTGCTGACCTGGCCTTCCCGGACCGTGTACCGGTAATCATGTCCCTCCCCGCCAGGCAGCGTCGAGCGGGCGCACGCTGATGCTGAGGAGATGGATTTGTACCTGACTACGCGTTTTGTGTCGGTGTGATGCATGCACGCAGCTTACTGCCTCCTGATGAGTATTCTTTTGCATATCAAGCCCACCATACCTTGTCTGCAGGAACCCAAACAGTAAACCAGGGCTCGGATCCCTGGCACATGAACCCTTTGTCAGTGGAGCATGCCGATGCGATGCACACGTACGTAATTGTTTATGCAGGCTGTGTTTAGTGATGGTCTGCGGTCGCGTTTTGAGTGAGGCAAGTAGGCAATGCATGGGAGGGTGGCTGGAGCTGGTGCCCAACGTAGCATTGAGCTTTTTGGCCGTACTGCATTAGTGCGCACATGGGCCAGTGCAAATCGTACGTGCGTCGGTGGTGCTTGCGTACCACTCCCTTCCGTGCGTATCAGCTGGTAATAATCTCAAGGGCGTGTGCACTGTGTCGCACGTCGCACGCCCTGATGTGCATCACCTGCACTGCCCTGGCACAGCCGGGACCTTATCCGTGATTATGTACCGTACTGGAGCCCTGGGTGAGGACGGTCCCCATGGTGTAATGCACAACGCAATACTTGCCCAGGCAGGCGAACAGCAATCACCCGCTTCCTTGGCCCAAGTGCCCAGGACATGTGTGCGCACTTCGCAAGCAAGTGTGACGTTAGCACCCCATAAGACGGTGGCCCACAGCAAACAGGGGCCAGGGGGCTTGATCAACCGCACATATGCGCGTGGAACATGAAGGCTGTCGCCACGTCGGTGCCACACGTCACCCACGTGACAATACAGGTCCCGCGCAGGCTTCACTGTGAGTTTGCCCATGACGTAAAGTGTAATGGACTGGGCGGCAGGGCAGGGGGAAAGCAAGCTCCTCGAGAGTATGGTGGCTGTGTGTCAGAGCAGCAGGAGTGAGACTATGGCTGGCACCTGACGCAGGCGCGGGCGACTGAGCATCCTGCATAGGACAGACGGTGAAGGAACCTCGGCTGCCTGCAGGTCTGCAAAGAGATACTTGGCCACCAGGTACATAAAAGGCAGAAAGCGAGACTGCAGCCTGCTGTGAGGTAGGCTCAACTCCCGGTCTGCGACTTGGACATCGCCCGCCTGCTGTTTCTCAAAAGAGAACCACACGTAGACGGCACAAGTGCTGCATGTAGTCAATAAGACAATGGCCGTGACCCAGTCTTGGTTGCCTGTCTGCCTTTTCACCCTGCAATTCTTGCAGGAAGGGGTGGTGTGTCAACATTGACATGAGTCTCGGCTCTGAGCCACCTGCTGCATGTAATACGGCAGCCCAAGCCGCAAGCCTATCACACTACACGACCTCACACTGCCATATACACTGCTCTCTATTGCACACTGCTGTTTCTGCGTTTTTGTGGGCCCTCCATCTTCCCGCCGCCCGCTTTTTTGTTACAGCACGTTTTTACCATCTTAGGAACCCACTGCTACAGAGACAGTTATGGTGGCATCACAATCTTGAACAGTGTGAGGTCGTGGTGAAGGAAGTACACAGACTGTGGAGAGGAGGGGTGGTTCCAGCGGACGAGGCAAACATGGGGGCACCAGTAATTGTCAACGTCTATGACATGGCGCCCCAGAACGGCTACCTTTATTGGTGTGGGTGTGGTGTCTTCCACTCTGGTGTGGAGGTGTACGGCATTGAATACGCTTATGGTGGTGAGCACAACCAGCGCGCCTCACACCGCATGCTACGGTTGTTGGCTTTCCGTTCAGCCTCGGTTGGCCCCAGAAGCTTGCCATGTATCGTTGGCGTTCCCTTCTGCAACTGCTTGGTGTGCTCTGTCGACCTGCTTCCGATTTCCGCCAGGTCATGAGTACGACTACACTGGCATCTTTGCGTCTGAGCCTAGATGTGCCCCAGGCGGAGGCAAGTACTTTGCTGCCACGCAGTTTTCCTGTCTTGATAGTCTTGTACTTCTTTGCAAGGGACGTTCTGACCTGCAGCTTGTGCGCATCTGGCCTGTTGCAGTCACGTTCCGGGAGAGCATACCGCTCGGAGAGACGGACCTCACACAGGCAGAAATTCATGCACTCATCCAGCGCATGGGCCTCGACTACAAGGGCAACAAATATCATCTGCTTCAACGGAACTGCAACCACTTTGCCAATGACCTTTGCAAGCAGTTGACGGGCAAGGAAGCACCCTTCTGGGTACGTGTCAGGGGTGCCTTCACACCGGCACATGGCCTTTGGCATGCTTTGTGAGACCAGACCGCTTCAGTATTGCTTTGTATGACAGCCTTGAAGCTTGTGGTGTTTTCCTTATCTTGCCCGCTGGAAATGGAGCTGCTCAGCCCAAGAGAAGCTGTCAACTGTACACGCAACCACTTGACTTGACTGCGCCTGTCTCCTGGCTCTTGCAGATCAACCGATTGGCAGGGATAGCAGTAATGCTTCACTGTCTTCTCCCAACCTCCTGGGTACCACCTTTGAATCCCCCGACAGCGATGCCCTTAGGTATCGGCGACAAGGGTACGTTCGAACGGCGGCATATAAACTGCATGGCTCTACGCATGCGTTGAAGTGGCTCTTCTCCTGCACTTGCACTTCATCTTTGATCCTCCCAGCTGCCACCCTTCGCATTGTTTCTGTCGCCAGCGCGTTGCAGAGGCAACACCCCTGATGGCACGATGTACTTGCACTGCATAGTAGCATAGGACCGGTGCAAAGCAAAGCTGGCTGCGGCGGCTTTGTAACCTGTGGCTTTGCTGGCGTGCATTCGGAGTCGCCTGCTGCTTAGCCGAGCGCGTCCTTGCTTTCTTGCTACAGGCCTCGGTCGCGAAGGCCTGCTTGTGGCTGGCGGGCAGCGCTCGGACATGGTTGGCGAGAAGCTTGTACCGTCAGTCATGACCGGAGCCAGGGCGTGAGCTAAGCAGCACATCCCAGCAGCGCACGGAGCACCGCCAGCGCCAGCCGACCGCCCACAGGCGCACTGCCCCGCACGCTGAGCGACAGCACCCCGTGCGCTTGGCTGGACGATGAGTCGCGTACGTTGGCGTCTGACGGCGGTGTGTGGCACATTGACCAATTGACTTGTATTTTACAGTGGGACTTGGGGCGTGAGCGCCTACGGAGACGCACGCCTGTGCCGCAGCGCACCTGCATGGACGGCGGTACGCCATACCGCACGACTTAATTATCAAATGCACTACCGTACATGCACCTACCGACCAACCCAACCCTCTAGGCTCCGCTTGCTTGCCTGCGTCTCGCCGCGCCCGTAAGCGGCTCCGCGAGCGATTTCGGTCTCGGAGGCCTGAGGTCGCCCGCACGGCTGAACCTAGCGAACTAAGTTGCACCGTGTCATAACGCATGAGCTAGGCCCCAGGGCCACCGCACAGCTTGTGGATTGTCGGACATGCATTCGCGGAAGGCATGGGTCCGGTGCCCGGCCCGTGGGCCAGACTGTTGCCACTTTGGGTTCGAACTGCCACCATAGCTACTGATACTGTAAGTACTGTACTTCTAAGTACTGCCAAGTATGGCGCATGTCAGGATCGTACTGGGAGCGTGTTGTTTGTCTTGAGCAGTAGCACTCGCACGTGCGTGTCAAAGCAAGGCAGGCCCTGACGGCCCCCTCGGGGCATGCATATGTGAGTTACATGTCACAATCGAACAGCCCTGCAAATTCATCTTCAAAGGGGTCTGCGATTTATTTGAATCAAACCTAGGTATCCTGCATGTGTCCATGGCAGTGTATCCTTTCAGCCCTTCACGCTGGCAATCAATACAGGCATTCATTGCAGAACAGCTCGAACGCATGATGATGGTGCTTCTAACCCCATGTGTCCAGCGCACAGTGTATCCAGAATGCTGAGAATGCATGGCAAATACAATGCTGGTGTAACAGCTTAGGCGGCGTTCGCCGCATGCATGGGCCAAAACTGCTACTGCCAGAACGCCTGCGGCTGCGGCGGTGTGGCGACTGCGCTCCCATCGGCATGTATCGCGAGGTCGATGAGGGGCACGGATGAAACCGCTGACGGCCCGGACGATGCCATACGCCCCGTTGTGCCGGTCATGCCGCCAGCCTGGCTCGCCTGCGCAGACGCCGACGCGGCTGCCGCCGCTGATGTGGCAGGGCCTGACGCAGCGCTTGCATATACGCCGCTGCCTGCCATGGCGGACGACGCGCTAACATACCCCGCGCCCGAGGTAGCGCTTGCGTAGCCCTCCGCAGACGTGGCGCTTGCGTAGCCCGCCACCGACGCGGCGCTTATGTAGCTGCCTGCACCCGCCAGCCCGCCCGCCCCTGCGGCGTATGCGAACGCGCCTGGGCCGCTGATGGGCGAGTCTGGCATGTCCGGCGGGGGGCTGAAGCCGCTGCCGTCGCTCGGGCCGAAGCCTCGCTCCACATCGCTGTAATCGGGGTGTGCGGAGGCGGCGCTCACCAGCACGCCTGCTTCCGCCACGCGCTCCTCCTTGATGTTCCACTTCCGCCGCTTGCCGGCCACAAACCACATCACGCCCGCGCCCGCGAGCAGCGCAGCCCCGGCGACTGCACCGATTGTGGCGCCCACAATGACACCGGTGTCGGTGCCGCCGTCTGACGAGGAGTCTGCTAATGGGGCTGGGTCCGGCGCGGGATCGCCGCCAAATGCGGAGCCGTTGATTGTGTCAGGAGGGGGGCTGGGCGGGGAAGGGGGAAGGGGTGGGGGC
>BDDA01001020.1:28155-38950 GCA_001662385.1 Chlamydomonas asymmetrica | reverse complement strand
CTCATATCAGACTATCTGTATTGGATGACGCATGGTGAGGTGTCTGAGCTGACCCAGCGCCTGCCGGCGGTCTGATATCAGTGGCTCATATCAGACTATCGGCGGCTGAAGTACGGGTGCGGTGCAGTGCAATGCACAAGCGGGTGGAGGGGGGTGCAGGTTCCAAGTCAGCCAGGCAGCCAAGCAACACACCAGCTGCATGCCAGACCGAGCTCCGTCGAACAGGCGCCGGAATAACGGGATGGCGAGGGGGAGACAGCCAGGGCCAGGGATCGGGGCCGGACGGAGGCTCAGTTTGCATTCATGTCGTCTGTCCGACCTGTCGTCCATCCCCCTCACGCATCGTGTCGTGTGCCATGCATGCAGCCAGCAGTATTGGCAGTACGGATGCCGCCTGCTGGGTGGAATGTGCTTTGTGTTAGTACTGTTCGTGGTGGGTTCCTTGATCTTACAGGTTGCCTTCGCAAAATCTGTATATGCCTGTATAATAGCTGACTGATGTTCTTTTTATCTTTTACTTCCTCCATTCCTTGCGCTCCCCTGCTCGGTTGCAGCTGTCCTAGTGTCAGCGTTGCCAGGTCTTCAACTTTCCTCGCAGCTCTAGTGCGCTGCATAACGACTTCTTATCCTTGCGCTCCAGCAGGAAAATACCTGCAGCCTCACGTGGTGGTGAACTGGCTTAGCGCAACCTGTACGTGTGTGTGATGCAACCCGCCTGCGCCCTACCTCGCGCGCTCAACGCTGACATAAGCAGCCTAGGCAGCTCGCAGGCATCAGGTGAGAGCAGCTGAGAGGCTGGAATCAAAACGTGTACCTGACTTGTGAAACGTTTACCTGTCAAGCACACCTGGGAGTCCACCCCTCACCCCTGTCCAGCAGCCCACCCACTGCTTGCAACGATGCGCTTTGCTTTGCGAGAGGCGTCTCGCCTGCCCGCATGTATGCTGTACTATGTGTGAGGCCCTTTTCTTGAAAATAACTGTAAACGTGCTTCTTCTTTGGTGCTGCCTCACAGTTTAGGCAGAGCGCGTGAGTATTGGAAGCTCCGTGACTCACCCGTTGCTCAGCAGGCCCATCAGGAGGTGTGTTACTGTATTGTGATAGCCGGTGACCCAAACTCTGACACATACAGGATTCAACATGTATTTTGGCACCGTACGCAAGCCAACTGTTGTGCTACGCCAGTGTATCCATGAGGACTAAAGCTCCACAGGTGCATCTATTTTTGCTGGCCGAAACCGCAACGCAATTATTGCTGCCAGGCACAATTTGGCTAACACGTTTATTAGCACGTGTGGAACTTCAAGCTGATATGAAGCTGTGTGGACCCGACGCGACCTGCCGCAGGTTCAAATCGATCAACGCATCCCAAACGCTCCTGCAGTGACGCAACGCCAGTGACGTCCCAACGTTCCTGAAGCTTGGTTCTCTTAAGTGCCACGCTATGGCCTGTCCTACCCCTCCAAGCGTTATCGTCGCCGCTTAGCACTCTGCGGCCAGCTAGGCCAGCAGTACCGTGCCGCAGTGCCGTCAAGTCGAATGTGAGTACATCAGTTGGGCTCATGTGGGCTTCATGCAACAAGTGGGTGACAGTAAGGGTTTCAGGGTGGGCTTGTCTGGCTGGCGTCCACGTCCTGGTACTCGTGCGTCTTGTCTGCATAGTCAAGGTGGTCATATCATGAATCCCTTCTTACTCTTTTGTGGACGACAACGCTGATGATTTTGCCACACAATAATGACACTCCCTTGCTGCGTCCAAGGTTAGCTGTGACTCCAGCAGGTAGAATACCCAGGAGGCTTCCTCCTGGCTGGCGTCCTGCCTTGGCAGTTGACACGATGTTCGCAGCATAACACAAATGCAAATTGCAGCATTGTTTGCTGCACGTAAATAACAACTGACGCAGCATAGCAAGGCCTCGAGATTGTCAAAAGATTGCCACATTCACCCACTGTATGCGGCCACCACACACACCATGCACTTAACCCCCCCCCTCCCCCCCCCTCGCCCCCGCCATACGCCCACCTGACTTGTTGGTTTTCTCCGCCTGCTGTAGCCCTGCGTGTTCATCGACTATCGTTTCCCGCTGCAAATGGTGGTGCTACAGAAACTGGCTTGGCGGTGGCAGCAAGAGCTACACGCATCTACAATAAGGACAACATCACATTATGGCGGTTGCCTTTGTTGCATCGCTTGTACAACAGCTGCTACAGCTGGACACTGCTGCAGCTGCCCCTTCTCCATTCAGCAGCTTACCGAACGATGTGGTGGAGCTCATCCTCGCACCCCAGCGTGTGAACAAGGGCGTGAGGCTGGTCTGCAAGCGCTGGCGGGAGTGCTACACGCATGGTGTGACCATCATGCGAAGCCGCGCAGCAGCAGTGCTTATGACTGGCAGCAGTGCTAAGTGGCCCTATCCACGTCATGGTCAACAGCTTTCTGCCTCGTTCACACGCCTCGCCATGTTTGAGCTGAGCAGGCTGCACCTTAGCGCAGCGGAGACAACGGCGGCCCTTGTGTGCTTGCGCAGAAGCACGCATGTGCATGCCACCCTCACACACCTGCACATCGACCTCAACGGATGGCAGACTGACAGCGCTGCGGTACAGGCCGCTTGCGCATCAGAATTGCTGCAATTCATCTCCAAGCTGTCCAGCCTACGCACATTGGCCCTTCGATGGCCTGAATTTCAAGCCCCTCACGTGTCAACGCTGGCAGCGCTCATCTCCAAGCTGTCCAGCCCGCGCACCTGGGCATTGCGGCAGCCTGCAAGTCAACCCGACACGCAGACCTCTCCCACCATCATGGTATTGCAAGCACTGCGGTGCTCGTCCCTGGCCAACCTCACGCACATGGACCTGAGCCGTTGCAGCATGGATGACCTGCACGTTGTGGAGCTTGGAAACGCGCTGCGGAGCTCGTCCCACCTTGCGGGCTTGATTCGATTGGGCCTGGCGAGAAATCGCATCACCGCTGACGGCTGGCAGTCACTGGCCACGTTGCTTGCACCAGCCACGCACATGTCCTGCATTCAACACATGGACCTATCACACAGCCACTTTTCCTCTAGTGGCTGGCCTCCAGTCATGTCCGCACTGGCGGTCGTGCCCTCGCTCACCAGCCTGAACCTGGCTGGAACTCAGTTTGGCAGCGGGCCTACGACCGATGCGCTGTGCCAACTGCTTCAGCACCCACATCTTGATGGGCTGCGTGAGTTGAACCTGAGCATGTGCTTCAGGAGCAGGGACGAAACAGCGCGTGTGGTGCGTGTGCTCACCAACTCGCAGCACATCCGCCTCACCAAGCTGGACCTTTCATTCAACAATGTGGAAATGGGTGTGGATGCGGCAGCTCTCTTGCAGCGCGGCAGCCACCTGCATGGCTTGACGGAGCTGCACCTGCCCGCAATCGCGGGCCCGCATCAGGGTGGTGCGGAGGCGTTTGACGCGTTGGCGTCTACCACTGGCCTCAGCGCACTGCAGGTGCTGGGCTTGGGGCATCAATATCTGCCAGGGCCTGCATCAAATGCGCTTGTGTTGGCGCTGCAGGCGAAGCACCTCAGTAGCTTGACTGGGCTGCACCTGCATGCTTTTACCGTCGAAATGCAAGGCTTGCGGCCCCTCGTTGAGCTGTTTGGATCCAACTCCACCGCAAACCTAGCCAATCTGCGCAAGATTGAGGTCGGAGGCCTACACTCATACCATCCTCAGTCCAAAGCAGAGAGGCGACAGGTGCCAGCGTGCGCGGTGCTTTCCTGCACGGCGCTGCGCAACCTGACTAGTCTGAAAGTGCGGCACACTGAGTTGGCAGACATGCAGCAGTTCTGCATGTTGCTGCCCAGCGCCTGGCATCTGTCAGCACTTCAAGAGCTCGACATCCAATACAACAGTGGTAACAGCAGCGAATGGAGCTGCAGCAGCGTCTTCCCGGCCTTGGCCACAGCTCTGCGTGCTGCCACGGCCCTGTCATGCCTGCGCACGCTGGGCATTTGTGTGGTGTTTCGGGACCCCTGCCCTGAGAGTCCGGACGTCACGCCGCTGTGTGACGCGCTGCGGGCCTCAACGCACCTTGCTGGGCTGCGCGTCATTCGTTGGGATCAAGATTATGCTTATCTTTTGCGGCAGTTGGCTGCGGCGTGCCAGGCAGTACCGCACCTGCAGGACATACGATTTTCATCTTACTCCGACGACTAACCATTATTGTGGCCAGGACTGCTTAAGCAATGCGTCTCGCTTGCATGCCGCCAACAATCTACATTTGCACATGCACTGCGCAATCAAGTGGGGCGTGCAGTAGCGTGCGCGTTTCATATCATCTGGATAGTGCGAAGACATGCTGCCATCCTTGTGCACGACACTCAGCTGGCTGAACGCAGCGCTACCCCCAGCGGCTGCGCTGATTGCTCTTGATGAACTATGCATAGTGTATTAGTGTGGCGCATGCAGTGTGTGAGGCGCATGCGCCTGTGCGTGTGGCATGCTGCGCCGCACCGCTGGCACTGCTATGCATGCATGCGTGGCTTGCCGGGCACATGCAGCCTGGATCAGCCGAATGCCTGATCGCCATGGCACTTTGATGCCATCAGGCCATGCCATAGTGCAGCTGTGGCAGATGGAGCAGGCGGCGCCCACATGCGGCTTCCACACCAAGAAGAAACAAAACGTGGCTGATGCTTAGTGTGATATGATCCAAACACTGTTACTTGTGAATGAAACATGCGGTGACACAGCCTGGTATGAAACATAACTCATGTGTTAACACAACGGCTGTTGCATTGAACTTCCCGCATGGTACCGTAGTTGGATAGACACACGTTGCCGCGTCCGCATAGCGGGAGCGCGTGATAGTGACTTGACAATGTGCGTCTGCTTGCCGTACATTGACAAGTTACTATCACACCTGATGTGCAGTTGCGCACACACTTGGGGTTGTTTGCGGGACGTACAATGATCACACCCGACACGGTGTGCCCGATGTTACGTACAAGCATTCGCCGCCGCTGCCCGGCGCTGGCGCCATGCACTACCATGCGGGGCGGCTGCGCTTAAGCACCCACTCAACCCCTGCCCTTCGCCGCTATGCATGCGTGCCGCTGACTGGGTGGGCGCTGGCAGAGGCATGCTCCTGCATGGTAGTTTGCTTGATGGACAATGCAGCTGTCAAATGGCGTTAGCTTCCATGTATGTTGCGTTTTCGGGCAATGAAGGCCACTTCCCTCTGCCTGTGCTGTCACGGGTTTCCCGTTCACTGCCGTTTCCGCATGCTGCTGATGTGCGTGGTTGGACATAGGAGGGGCTTTTCCGCATGGTAATTTGCATGATGGATGCTCAACGTGAAGTAGCCACTGCATTGATCACGCTCCTTGCTCCTGCCAGCCACGCCACCTATCCAATGTTACACTGCATTGATCACGCTAGCTGTCATGCCTGCTGTGCTTGCATGCAAGGCAGCGACTCTTAGCATCCTTGCCGATATGTACAGTTGTACACGAATCGGAGACGGGGTGTGCTGATACCCAGCCAGGGCTCTCCTGCCACTCATGACAAGCGCCTGCGAGGTGCGTGTACATAAGGCATGTTTTGAGCCCCAGAAACCGCCGTGTGAGCAAGCACAACTAATACTTCATGCTGTGTCTATACCGGTATGGCCTAAATGTTAAGATGTCGAGGCTCCAGTAGTCTGGGAGGTCACGGCGGCGGTGCCAGCAAGAGCTTGAGGTCAGGTGCCGCTGCGCATCGCATGATCGATTGGCGATGCCGCAACAGCTGCATGGGGATGGATGGCATTGGGGTTCACCATTACCGGCGCAGGAATCATCGGCGTGCCTTCGTGTCCGAGAAGCATCAGAACAAAGCGGGCAGACCAACACAGTTATGGTGTTTTCCCACACGTTGAGGGGCGCTTGCGTACGTGCAGCTTGATCGCAGCTATCGCAGCGTTGGCACAGGCACACACATGGCAAGCACCGCAAGTGCTCCATGTGGGCATAAAGCCACAAAGGATCGCAGACCTGCGAGCTTAGTTGGATCTCGCCCCAAACCGCTCTTATCCCTTCACATGTCGGCCTGTCACCCCGCTGAATACGTCTTCTGCAGTTCAAAATCGCACACGGCTGTTATGAGCGAGTAACACGGCGTCAACTCCCTCATCATCCTTGTCACGGTCATCGTCACAGCTTGGGCTGCTGCGACGCAGGCGCCAGCGGGTGGATGGGTGCCGACCGCGGAGGGTAGTTCCCGCTCTTGTCTGGCCGTGGTATGGCGTACAGCTCAGCGCAGTGCCCGTAGATGATCCCTCCCAGGCGTGCGACCGGAGCCAGGCGTATGGGATCCACTACCAGCTTCCCAGTGGGGGAGTAATCCGCTACAGCTTCGTTGATGTGAATCATCACCACCTCGCCAATCACAATCTCCGCTGTCGGTGCGCCATCCCTGCGTTTGAGTAAAAATGGTTTGAACAAGATAAGGATCTCTACGGTATTCAGAGGTTGGCGCTGCAGAGCGCTGTTGACGGCAGCACGGAGCCCTCGCATGCAACGCAGCGCACGACAGCAGCACAGCTAATATCTATTTACGGTATTTACGGTATCCCGCACATGGAGCTGCCCAGTGATGCATTGGGTGTTGTCAAGAAGTGCCTGGCAGCCGAGGCGAATATCGTAAATCGTAAATGCATGCCGAACATCGCAACGCATGCGCACGAAACGGAGGGATAACTGCTAGGAGCACGATCGCCCAGCCAAGCGGTTCACACCCTGCACTCGTGCACCTGCCAATTCGCAAAGACAGGAGGACACACATACGGTACCCACTTGTTGGTTGTCGGGTAGATGTGCCTCAACTTGCACTCCAGCTGTACCGCGCTCTCCTTCACGCGCGGTGGCCTCACCTGCTTGACACACAACAACACATCGGTTATGTAACTTAGATCTCCGTGCTTTGTTGGAAACAATCCAGGTGAGGGAGGGGCAAAAAAGCACACGCGCAAGGCACGCAGCACAACACGATGGCGGCGCTGCCGGCGCCTCAGAGGTAGGTCTTCATGTGTCCCCCACCCCTCAGGCCCTCACCCCACAGGTCTGATTGGCCCCCACCAGTCATGCCATGTGCAGGCAGGCGTGGCATGGTGCGCTGAGTGGCATGTGTTGCCCCGCAAACACGCCTCGTCAACAGACACGAGAACCTCTCAGGCGCAGCCCTAGGCCAACGTGTGAGCTCAGGATCAGGCTGAGGTAAAAAAAGGTCCAGATGGTACAAGGCACCATTGCTTCGCAAAATTACACAACTGCCACCTTGATTCTTTGACGTGTGTGTGTTGTGTACAGCCACGGTTGTGCAGCTGATGGTTGAGGAGCGTGCAAGTGGATCTGCCGCGGCGGATGGTGCAGCAGTACACCAGTACACCAGTGGCAGCCGCACCTTGAGCGAGGGCACAGGCGTGAGGCCTGACAGCTCCATCTCATCCACCCCATGTGGGAATTCGCCAGCGCAGTGGCTGAATGCATTCGTCAATACATGGCGTTAGGCACAGTAAAGTGAGTAGCGCTCAGTGGGAGCCAACAAGTGTGCTTCTGACCTCAGGAGCTTCGTAGATCACCATGCCAGGGGTGAAATCGTTGAATAGGTGGCAATGCTGACGGTGAAACTGAGGACCATGCCAGGGGTGAGGTTCATGTTGTAATGCACTTATGCACTGCATGTGCAAGGTGGAGCAAGCATGCGCTGAAGTACTCACTTGGCTGCCTCCACAAACCAGTCGCTTATGATGTTGACCACGAATTCCCTGCACAAGAGAATCGAAATGGAACAGGTTGCAGGTCATGTGGCCTTCGTGTTGGTGCGCACACCCACATATAACTGCGCAGGCGTGGGGATGCCAGTCGCGGTGCTCACCCTGTCTCCTCTATGTTGAGGCAGGAGTCTTTCTGCGTGGGTCACAAGCAGGAACACACAAAAAGTCAGCATGCTGACAAGCAGGGGGTGTGGGAGCAAGGCTTATGAGTTATGTGCGGCGGGAGGACGCAATTACGCTCAACAGACCTTTCCGCCACCTCGCCCAGGGCTCCTGCAGGTCCCGATAGCAATCTGTAAAGTAGCCAGCGTTGGGGTTGATACTGTTCAAGTGTTTGGCGAGCTTATGGCTGAGAACCGACAAGGCTTGAACGTGGCGCCTATGCAAACCCTACTTGCCATGAACGGGTTGTGCCCCATAGCGTTGAAATAAGAGTATGGCGCTAGGTTAACTGAGCCGCTGGAGTCCACCGACGAGATGAACGCCACAGGACGTGGAACAACACAGGAGATGACCAGCGCATAGAGGGCCGCCTGCACATCATCGGAACGGCCGACAGACATTCACAATGCGTGCTTCCCGTTATTGGTAACGAAGCAAACACTGGCTCCATAGTGCACAAAACCGGTTCTGACGTGCCTTTTCATATGTGGAAGGGTCGATCTCTATCATTTGTCCTTTGCAGGCTGGTCCAGTCTGGCGCTGGCCTGGCTTCCAGTCAGGGTGCGGTGGCGATACAAACCTTGCAACACTCAACCCCTCGCTCCCCAGCGACCCTGCATTCTTCTTCTGCAGCAGCTTGTATGCCAGAAACGATGCTGAGGCCGCCGCTGCCCCGAGGGTGAAAGACAGCAGCGGGGTTACCAAATCCCGCATATTGAAGCGCTACACGTTACAGATTCAAAACTGTCAGACAAGGTGCACCGTAGTGTAGTGCAGCTAAGTAGTTTAGTTGCCACCACTGTAACAACAATGTATCATATAGATCAAGTCAGCCGTGCATCAACATCAAAGTTGAACGGAAGAGTAACGAGTGGCCATCCGAGTGCAATGCACAAACCAAGGTAGGCAAATCATACTGGCTCGCATCGGGTTGCCGCAGTGCAAGCTAACCAACACACCAACATGCATAACGGTCTCAGACCTTGCCAGCACATGCGCAAGCGACACGACCGCTGTACTGCTGTGGAGTCGGCTGTTTGCCGTGACGCATGACTGACCAGAGCAAGAGGCTGCACAACCACCCGAACATAACCACGCACAGCCCAGCGGAGATGCTGAAGGCTCACACAAACACTCCAGGGCAGGTGGTGTCGCACAGCGCAGCGACCTTTGCGCCCAGCGCCGGCAGCGTGTGCTCGGGCGGTTGCTCAAAGGCGACGTACATGACGCGCCGCCCACTGCGCCTCACCACCAGCCAGCAGTCGCCGGCGCTGCGCACCACAACCTCGCTGTCGTGCATCTCCTCCGCGTCGTCCGCTGCGGCTCCAAGACCGCCCGCACTGCCTGTACCGCCTCCGTAGCTGAGCAGGTCGTGTGGGGCGCCGTTGCCGCTCCCGGCGGCGTCTGCGGCGGTGCTGCCTGCGCACGTGGTGCATTCGGCCGGTCAACCCCCACGTGCACATCAACGCACGGCCGATGCCTCAGCGGATGCACACGGTGGACAACGGCACAGTCAAATCAATCGCTTGCGGTGCCCATGCGGGCGATGGACAACGGCACAGCGAAGTCAACCGAACGCAGCACTATGCAAACCATGACTCCCCCTGTTTGCCCTCGGTGGCTGAGCCAAGCCCGGGGGCGAGCAGAAGATGTGTTTCCACACTGCCCAGGCATGCCAACGCAGGGGTACTGCATTTCCGGGCGATCGGGTGAACGACCGTCAAATTTCGAGAACTCGCTTACACACTCACCACCAATGCGCATCTTTCAGAGACCGTGCCAACGAGCTTTTGCAATCAGTGGTCAGCCGCACGAAGTTAGCCTGTCATGTCGTGCCGCAGCCCAGCGGCCTTACTGTCCCGCTCACCTGCCAGGTCTGCTGCGTGCCACATGCCGGTCCTGTTGCGCAGCTCCGCCATCAGGCGCTGGCAGCCGGGTGACAGCGTCAGCACCTTGCGCCCAGGAGTGAACCTGCACACAAGTGCACATAGGCACTGCGGGGTTGAGCCCAAGGCCCAACGACGCATACGCACAGAGCCACTGTGTGGCCCAGCATGACACACGCGCCACGTTCAACCGGTGTCTCCTTGCCACACACACCGTCCCCGCGGGGGCGACGGGGGCAGGGGCAAAGAGGCATCGATTGAACGTGGCGCTTGTGTCGTGCTGGGCCACACAGTGTCACGGCAGCCTACGAGCAAGTGCGCACATCGCCAACACACTCATCGCTCGTCGAAGCTGCCTCTGGCGGGGGTGCGTTGCAACCTGATTGCAACTTGGGCACAATGTGCGTGTCTATCGCAGCTCACGAGGCTCTTACGCATTGCACGCCCTTGTGTAGCTGCATTGATTTGCTTCGCTTCACTTGACACGTGTGGAGCTCGTGTCCTGGCGCTGCATGAGTTCCCCTTCCTCCCTCCCCTCCCTCCCTTCCCCTCCCTCCCTCCCGCGGTACATACCGCAGTATATGCCATACGCACCGCCCGCCCTTCACCGTGTTGCAGGCTCAAGCGCGCACGCACCTGGTGACGTAGCACGCGTGGTCAACGTATGCGTAGCGGTACCCCGGGCGGTGCCATAGGTTGAGCTGCGGGACCTCCTGGCTCAGCACCTGCTGGGAGTGGGCATGCATGACGCAGCAGGCTCAGCACCATTAAGCGTGTACATTGCACACACAACATGCCAGTACGGCATTGCGCATTCACTAAGTGAAGCTAAAGACGCTTGGTTTCGCCTGGTGTGAGCAAGCAAGCACTCACACTGCGGACGGACGGATGTGGATTGCGTGCATGTGCATGTGCATGTGCGTGTGCGTGTGTGTGTTATTTGGTTCCCGCAGGGCCA
>BDDA01001020.1:9948-27201 GCA_001662385.1 Chlamydomonas asymmetrica | reverse complement strand
GTGGGGGGGGGGGGGGGGGGGCGGAGGCGCTCGCTCGCTCGCTCACCTGCACCAGCGGCGCGGCGGCCAGCACCCCTGCCAGCGCCTCCAGCACGTCCTGGCTGGGCGGCTGGCTGTCGTGGTGCAGCAGCAGCAGCAGCAGCAGCGGGCCGCGGCAGTACGGCAGCAGCAGCGCCCACTCCTGGGAGGCCTGCGCGGCGCATGGCAGCGTGCAAGGCGGCACCAACACATCCACACGCGTAACTCGACGTAAGCATTGCACGAATCGGCAAGCAGCTCCTTGTCCCTTCATGCAGGTGGAGACCGGATTCACTGGCTGCAGAAAGCACCATACTACTGCGCTGTTGCATATCCAACGTGCTAGGAGCGTTCACAGGCTACAGGGTGCAGACGCGGCTGAAGACTGCGTGGTGCGGTGCGGTGTGGTGCGGTGTGTTGCGGTGCGGTGCGGTGCGGTGTTGGAGGAGGAGGAGGAGGAGGAGGAGCGCACCTGGAGCCAGATGCGTGCCATGGGTATGGCTGGGTCGGGGAATAAGTCCAGGGGGGTTAGTGCGCCACGAGGAGCCACAGCCCGCAACCTGTTGACCCACACGGGATGCGGTCCATTAGTAAGCCCAAGCAGACAAGGAGCAGCACTTTGGGAACACCACCCAAACAGCCGGTTGGTGCTTCTGCACGCCACAATGCCTGTTGCTCAGAACAGCATGCAGGCCAATCCGGACAGGTTGCTGTCATCAACGGTATCAGGCACATGCTACTACCTCTTGTGCTTGGGATGAGGTTGTGCACACACGGAGCCTGAGGCTGCTACACCTGTGGGCTTATTGCGCTTCGCCTGTTAAGATGAACTGTATGTTGGCGGTGCGTGTATGTGGACCATGCTTGCACGAACAGTGAGGGGCGTGGTGTCACCTGGGAACAAGGAAGCTGGCAAACTGCGGCGGCAGGGCCGTCAGTATGCCCGGCTGCTGCTGCTGTTGCTGCAGTAACTGCTGCTGCTGCTGCATGGCACGCGGCGACGAGCTCTCGGATGAAATGCTTGACGCTCCGAAACCGCCGGTGCTGCCGTACTGGCCATACTGCCCCCCGCGGTACAGCCCGTACCGCCCGGTGATGGAAGGCGTGTTCACAGCTGCATGGGTCGAGACCGGCAGCCCCACTCTATTACCCCCATCGCCACCACTGACAGCGGCGGGCGGGCCGCCGGCCGCCGACGCTTGCGTGCCGGCGGGGCCGCCCGTGGGCTGCCTGGTGGGCGCCTGAGCAGCCGCCTGCTGCTGCTGCTGCTGCTGCTGCTGCTGAGAGTGCGGAGTGGAAGGAGGGTGTGGTGTAGGTTGCGGCGACGCACCCGCCCCTGCCCCGGCCTGCTGCTGCTGCTGCTGCTGCTGGCCCGGTGTTGGCATGATGAGGGGTGCGGGCGAGGGGCCCAGCTGCCACTGGCGCGCACACAGCAGCGTCTCCGTCACGCTGGCGGTACCGCCGAGTGGCCCGCTGGAGGAGCCCAGCGGGCGCAGCAGGTTGCGCGGCTGCAGGTGGGTGAGCCGCACAGACAGGCAGAGAGCATGAACGCAGTGTCAAGACCCGTAGCAAGGCTACGGAGCGCATTTCATTCATGCCGGAGTCAAGGGGGGAACCGATGCATGATCATTGCCCCTCTGAGGCAACTGCACAGCTACAGGCGAGATGTGTATGCGTGTGGCTGTTCAGTATATAAGGTGCGCGGATGACGAGGAGACGTGCCAGACCGCTACATGCGTACATGTACTTCACATGGGGTGCGGCCGCCTGCGACCGCTCACTGCCATGCTTTTCTCGTCCTGTTGCGGCATTTTGAGCCGTTGCCGTGTCACATGTGATACCGTATGTGTACGGTAATGTGTGCATGGCGGATGTCATAAGAGCACTAATAGGCCACCAGTATAGGTACGGTGCACACGCCATGCATGCACCCGGGCACTGTGTTGCATGCGTTTGTCGGCTTGCCTTGCGTGCGGCCTTGACGGCTGGCAGCAGCGCCTTGTTGGCGAGCGCGGTGAGCGCGGCGGTGTCGGTGGGCTGCAGCGTGCTCCACAGCGGCAGCGCGGCCGAGGCGTGCTGCCAGAGCGCCAGCGCTCCGCCCACCAGGCGGCTGCCGTAGAAGGTGCTCACCAGCAGCTGGTTGATGAGGCACTGCACGCCTGCAGTGGAGGCACCACAGGCGCAGCAGGGAGGCCCAACAGGCGCGGGGAGGCAGAGGCGGGGCGGCCGGACGCGGAGAGGGTAAGTTGTAGTGTTGTGCACCCACACACAAAAATGAGCGCAACTGTGGCAGAGCGGTCGGTGCGTTGCTGGCATGGCAGGTGGAGTGTGCAAGCACGGGTGTGCGAGGTCATAGGGTGCGCAGGAGCATGTGGTGAGGCCAGCGTGTTTGGTGGGCTGCACTGAGCGAATGGGCTCATATCTTGCCAAGGTGTCCTGCAGCCTGCCGCGTACCGTGCTGTTCAAGCATGCTGCAATGCAGTAGAGGTGAATAAACACACCAATGCAGTTGCGTGCACATACGCATCCACGAGCGCACAACGGGCAGCTGTACAGCTGCATGTTGGCAACTTGGCATCAGCAACGTTGCATGTACCATACATCGTGAGGTCATGCATGCCTGACGGCTGACGGGATGCGGTCCGGGCTCACCTAGGAATGCATCCTGCGAGGTGGGCAGCAGCGGGACGGCGAGCGGCGCGTGCGGCGCCAACGGGTTGGGCAGCCCCGCCAGCTCCCTGGTGTGGCCCTGGAGCAGCTGCGACCCTGCCTCCTCTATCAGCGGCTGCTGCACCCGCCGTAGGCTGTGGCCCGAAGGATCCTGCAGGCCGGTCCAGCGCAGTGCAGGGAGGTTGGCAGGCAGAGGTGTGCAACAGCAGATGCGAGTGGTCAGGCCCAAGTCCGGTTAGTGGATAGTGTCAGCTCCTTCCACCCTGGCCTACGTGCAAAGGCCGTCCAAATAGAGTTCAAGCGAGGCTGATGTGCTTAACGCACCTGTTCGAGAAGCGTTGACATTTTCCCGTGGAGAAGCACAAAGACAAGGTACAAACTGTGGAGGAAAGACTTGAGCGCATCGTTGCAGCAGGATGCGCCCACCCAGGACCTCTTCACGACCTGCAGGTAGCATTGTGCATAAAGTCTCCAGGCTTTCATGGCACCGTCCAACTCGAGCCGGGGTGCGATTGAGCAGCTGAACCCAGAAAGAGAGAACGCACCATTAGGAACCATATACAGGGCTCTGCTTCATACATGATCCACTTGTTTACGTCTCCGTCCAGCACTCGAAAACTCGAGTCCTGCAGAGCGCACACGATGCGCGGCAGAGCGAGTCGTTCATGGCCCAAGTTATAGGGCAATACAATAGCCTTCTCAGTTTAGGAGTGCTTTCTGGCACACCTGGTGCTTCCGTGTCGCTTACCTCTGAGAAGGTAGACGCAAAAGACGTGACCGCCTGTGCAAGCCCCACGATCGAGCAGCGCACCGGCACCGATGCAGTCGTAGGGTAGAACGCGAGGACCTTGTCATACTCCTCACCCTCCCTGTCGCCTCTCCGTGTGTCAAACACGCTAAGGGAGACACTAAAGTTGTCCTTAAAAAACTGGGCCACGGCGCTAGCTGGGGGTGCGCCCCCTGCCTGCATCGTCGCTGGCGCGTATGTGTCACCTGCGTGCTGCTGTTGCTGGAGGCTCCTTACACTTGCACACCGCTGCCAAGTGCCGTTGCTCTTGCACTGCTTCTGTCCAGTACCTAACGTGTTGCCAGTGCCATCGGTGGGGCGTTACGACCGAGCCAAGCAGTGAAGGACACTAATACACTATCAAAGAGGATGATAGGACACACAGTCTACAGTATGATAAGGATCATGCCATGAAGGGTTGCTTCACAAGGTGAATGACATGATTGACGCTGGCTGGGATGTTGGTATTGCCATCAGTACAAGCAGGCTGCGAGACCGCCCGAGGCAATACCATGCCGGGCCAGGGTGTTGAGTAACACACCACTCCGATGCCCGCGTACCTCCAAACCGTGTACAACTGCTCAACCAGAAAGGCACATGTGAGCAAGGCCCACACCAACTAGCAGCAACGGGCAGCCAGGGCAGATAGCCCCCTGCCAGGGCAACCGACCCGGCAGCTGATATTGCGACATAGAATTGAGTAGAGAAAATGCCATCAGTGTGCCATGCCCAATACAATGCCAGGTACTGCCTGTATCCGATACGGTAGCGGTGCACAACATCACACACACAGGCACGTATAGAGGCATTTGGAATACCGTTGAGGGGTTGGTTCGGGCAAATCTGGGGTCGGTAATTGAGGGGCCACAGGCGTGGAAACACAATTACGGCAATGCAAGTGGGCAAGTACCAGTACATGCTCTGCACCTAGCTGGGGTCCCGACGTACCGCACAAGCAGAAGGGAGCGACACGAACTTCACCTACAACACGCACACCTAGGGAAGCATGTGCGCACACAATACCTCGCCGCATTCTCCCCCTTCTAATGCGCCCACACCAGGCACTACCTCCATATTAAACACCTTCCACGGCTGGTTGGTGCTCGCCATCCTTTATCGCATGCCTTCCTGCCCTCCTCAAGCAATCAAGCCGCAGCAGGCGCAGAAGGACCCATCCGTCTCCTCACTGCGCCCGCCACGCCTTTGCTTTCGGCTGGACCCCCTGCTTCTTCCCCGCAGCCCTGGCCTTCGCCGCCTTGTTGCCCGCGTAGTGCTGCGCGATCCAGCGCTCGATGTGCTTGAGCTCTTCGTCCCTCACCAGGCGCACGGCGGCGGGGTCGTCCTTGTGAGAGAACATGAGGTCCAGGTGGTGAGCGCCCTCGGGGATAATCAGCGCCACGACGCTCTCGTTGACGTCCTCCACCACGCCGAACGCCGACCAGGGGTCGTAACCGCCTGTTCCCGTATGTCCCCACCATGGTGACAGCAATGAAGCCGGGCATGACATGCGTGTATGGGGACATGCATGCAGTTACCTGGTGGGGTTGAGGGAGGGAGGTGTGCTTGTGTGGGCGTGCATGCGGACCGCGCACAAGCTGGGTTCCAGTCATATATCCATGCGGACCGCGCACAAGCTGGGTTCCAGTCATACATCCATGCACGTGGGATGGGGACTGCGTGGATGCCGCCATGTACACCAAACGCTACATGCCCCATGCGCGCGATGTTCTTCACGCCTCTTAGCAGCACGTGCTGATGTAGTGATATGCATCCTTGTGATTCCGCAGTCACCTGCCATAGTCGTGCTGCTGATGCATGCATGCATAAGGGCAGCGTGAGTGCGTGTCTGTGTGACCACACCACCACACCACCACACGCCCGAGCGACGCATCAACCACTCACCATTGGAGAGCACGATGTTGGACGCATACCGCAGGTTTGCGGCACCGTACGTGACGGGGCAGTGGTGGGGCCGTGGCACCACCCCCCACGCCTCGTTGCAGTGCTCGTAGATCGGCTTCATGTCGAAGGGGCCCTGCAGTGTTGGAGCGCAGCCCATTCACAACAGGCGGAGCCGAAGCCATGTGATGGTTCTGCAGCCACCCACGGCACCGTAGCATTTGGGTTGCGGACGAAGACGATGCAGCGGGATTGCACTGACCCATGCGGTTGACCAGGGAGGGTTGTGCGTGCCCGCCCAAGGGGGATGAACTGATCATTGGCACTTACCCATATGGATGCGTATCGCCATTCTCCGCATTCCCTCCCACTTTCCAGTGACAGCCCACATTGCAACATGCTACCGCGCATCGTTCCAAATCGTTTTCTACTGCTTCCTGAATGCTGGTCTCTCACCTGGTCCCAGAACATGTCCGTCTTGCCGTTTGCGGGGTAGTAGGGTTGCTCCTGCGCAACGACGACAATAGGTGCGCGCGCACACGCTCGCACATACCAACCAAGCCAGTAGGCCCTTCAGTGCTACCGGCAGGTCACCTGGCCCATCAGCTCCTGCCTGTCCTGCTGCTGCATGCCTCACCTGGCCCATCAGCTCAGTACACCACTGGTAGTCCCACGGACCTGCGCGATGCAAGCAACACACGGCACACGACATGTCGGCCAAGTAATGTAAAGTCATTACGGCAACATGTCCAGCTGCCTGACACAGCGCGGCACCCTTCAGGTCGCGAGCATCACCCGAGCTGCATGCCGAGCTCACGAGCCATGCGGTCAAGGCTCGTCTCGTTGTACAGGCATCACACACGGTATACATGTGCACGTCTGAGCTGCATACGCTGCAGGTGCAGCATGATGCCGCTGGGGATGCGTGCATGCAAGCGGAGTGAGCGGGCTGAGCATCATGCCGCGTTGCGCTTGCATGCATGCAGGCGCTGAGCTGCACCTGTGTTGGCGGCCGCTGGCCCCGCGACGTCGAGGTTGAAGCACAGCGTGCGGCCGGTGACATTGTACAGCACTGCCGCAGCGTCCCTCAAGCCCTGTACACCATGACACAGCACATTATGCCATTATGGCACACCATGATGCACAGTGTGGTGTTTCAAGCACGCAGCCTCGTGTCTACGTACATGCCGTTTGCAAATTCCGCTATGGCATGTTCCTAACTTTGCGTGTGAAGCGCCCTGGGGCCTAATTCCATCCCCTGAGATGGGAAAAAGACACTCTCAAAGACCCCCGGCTTAACAGCCCCTCACCTCGAGCAGCTGCTTGCTGGTGGGCTTGCCGAGGGCAGCAGCGCCAACCAACGATGCCTCCCTGTCCTCCACTATGGCGCCATGCACCACATCGTCCTCGTCAGCATCCGCATCTGCATCCGCTTCTGCAGCCAGCATGCGGCGGGGAGCAGCACCGCCATCTGCCACAGCCTTGTCTGCTGCTGCTGCCGCTGCTGCTGCTGCTGCTGCTGCTTCAGCGGCGGCGGCGGCCGTTTGCGGAAAGGTCATGTGGGAGCATGCCACCCTCATGGGCCACGCAGGCAGTGGCGCGCCCACCTCCCCGGCGATGTAGGTGGAGGGGTAGGGGTAGTTGCCCATGGCCATGGCGTCAAACGCACCCTGCGTGCATGCCCCAACAACAGCGGCAAAGCATTCATGTCCTTCGCGTCCCTGTGTTCACCGTACCTGCGCCTTACATTGGTCAAGCCCCCTGGTTGACGACGTACCAAGTTGCATCAAACGTTGCACCTCATGTACTCACGTCCTTTGCACCCATACAGACACGCCCTGTCCATGCATGGCAGCCGCTCCCGTGTCCCTATGAGCATCTCGTCTGACCTGGGCCCAGTACGCCAGCGCGATGACATCCTCAGGGCTGTCCAGCGCGTCGCACAGCCTGAAGAGCTCCTTCAGCTGCCCGCGCCCCACCGCGTCACCGCCCAGCGCAAACAGCGCGCGGAAGGCGGCGCGCACGTTGTCGGCGCAGTCAGGGGCGGAGCCCGCCTCGGCGGTGGCGTCGAATGTGACCATCTGCAAGGCACCACGGCAGGCAGGAGCCAAAAGTTCAGGTTCAGCACTGCATGGGACTGGATGCCCAGGCACCCAGGCATAATGGGCCACCGGCGTACTACGCACGCACAAGCAAGCTGCAGTGTGTTGCTAACCTAGGACTATCCCTCGTAGCAACTAGACTACAGGTCTGCGCTGCAATTCCGCTCCATTACATACGGGCATGCTGTCCTGCCGGGCGTGCCGGATGCGCATCACGCCGCGCGCTGCAGAAAAACGCGCTCGCACCTCCCAGAAGGTGGCGGGCTGGAAGTCGTCGTCGCCGCCGCCCGCCCCTGGAGTGCCTGATGAGGATCCAGGGAAGGACGCCAGCGGGGCGGATGCCGCGATGGCGCCTGCCACAAGGTGCGGGTACTTGATGCGCATCCATGCCGCCAGCATGCCGCCGTACGACCCGCCGAACGCAATCACCGGGCTGTGCATAAGCACATATGCAAATGGGAGCGCCAGCATGCATAGACCTCGTTTTGATGCAACCAACGGCAACCTATGTTATCTTGGTTAAGCTTTTATCTATTGCGTTGGTGCTTGCGACGACACTGTTGTGTTGTGGCACTGCAGCACACTTGGCGACATTGGAAGTGCAGTGCTGAGGCGAGGCGGCACAGCGACCGAGCATAGTGCTCAGCTTCATCTACGGTGCTGTTGTCTCACACAACACGACCTAAGCGGACCTTTGCGTACCTCTCCAGTGCGTCCATTTCATGTGTGAGGTTCCACAGCAAGTCGGCGTAGTCAGCCAAGGCCTGCTCAACGGTTAAATACGACGGATCCTTTGCCCAGCTGTCCGGCCCTGCAATAAGTGCAGCAGCAGGTGCACCCCGCTGTGGTTTCGGAACCAGTGAGACCCGACACGCTCCTCGCAGAGTTGCTGTACAGACAAGCGTGGGCACGTTGATGGCATCACTACGACAGCGTGGGCACATACTCACCAAAAGGCTGGGTATCCCCATAGTAGCGGTGCTCGGCGAATATGATCAACGCACCAAACCGGTCCGCGTTCTCCCACATGAGTCCGCTGTTCTCGATATACGTTTCGACAGGCCCCTCGTTCCCAGCTGCAATAAAGCACAAAGCCAACACGTTGAATGCAGGGCTGGAGCAAGGTGGGTTGGCAAGCTCACAAGCAAACAGAACGCGTGGTGCAGTTCGTGCCTGCGTGCGGTTGGTGCCTTGTTGCTGAGGCCAGTCAAGTCAGGGGTCTCACCATAGAAGAAGATTGGACCACGGTTCGATTCGTTTTGCCTCCAGTACTTTGTGCATATGAAGTACCGCTGCTGGAACGTTGCAGAGCGGTTATCGAAATGGAAGTGGTCAAGACGCTGCGTGAACGATTTCTGCTTCAAGCAGTCTGGCACCTTGCCGCGGGCAACAGCGCTCTTGAGGTCTGCAGACCGGCGCAGAGAGTGAGCTAGAAGCCCTGGGCGAGATGGGCGCAGCGCGTCCGCACTTGCGAGCGCCGCAACCAGCAGCGTCAGCGCAGCACACGCGCCTCGTACGAGGTTGCAAACACACATTATTCCAGTGGGTGTACTGACACGTGTGAAGTGCTGTGGTGATGTGTACTTGATTGACCAGTCCAAGCAAGCTAGACAGCCACACACCAATTATGAACAACTGCGATACCGGTACCGTAGAATGGATGGCAATTGCGTGGCTGTCAATGAAGTTGAGAACCAACCATAATGCTCCCGTGCGGTAATGCCGTGACGGCGAGTGAATGGTGCGGATCAGGTACTCTCCCGTGAGATTATGGAGCAGGGGAGGACAAGTGCATGGGGATTCAGCAGGCATTCTGGTAGGATTCACACACAGCCACTCACACAGCCATACCTGCATGAGCGAGTAAGCGGATGTGCTCATGAGCAGAACTGCCGTATGATCCGTTCACTTTCAGCTGCCATCCGCATGTGCGCAAAGTCTGACCACGTCACCAGTACACTATCACTCAGGCCAGCGCTGCCGCTTGGCTCCGCCTGCTGCGGCCGTGCGGGCGAGACTCGCTGCTACAGCCAGCCTGCGGGATATCTGGATATGCAATGCGTCCTGCAGTCCTCATCCACACCTTATAGCTCACATGCAAGCGTCTACAGGGCACCCGTACCGCGCTGTGCATGCAAACACGCAAGCAGGCGGGCAGGAACAGGCGCAAGACATACTGCAAACCTGTTGCAAATAGAGGGCGCGCTGTAGCGCTCCGCGCGTAAAACCTGCCTGCTAATGTACGGTACGCTTGCCAACACTGCAGGCACGATGACACTCATAGCACAGCTGTCAGCCTGTCAGTATGACGCGTTGTTTCAGCGTCACAACTCACAACAGACAATGCCGTCAAGCTTGGCGTGTTGCGCGGTGCACGCACCCAGCAGGCCTGTGGCAAGTTTTGCGTTATTGTGTGCGCTCAAGCTGGCACAACGTGCATAAAAACGGTGACACCAGGATAAACTGTCATGTACTTGCACCGCAACGCATACCGGTACGCTGACACGCGCACGCCGGAATGGCTTAAAATACCGTATTCGGGCGAGGACAACAACGCGCCGGGCTCGTTGCGCGCCACAAAGCTTAGCTCAGGGGTCATCACGACAGGAAGCAAGTGTGAGGAGGGTGTGAGCGTGAGCGGTGGGCAACGAGGCGGGACTGTGTGGGCCCGCAAAGCTCAACCGCCCTACATACGGCACCTGGTGAAACATGAGCGCAGGCGAAGCAGCCCGCGCGCAGCAGCCTGGGCAAGCACACACGCACAAAGCTAATGCGGCACCTTGGCATTGGCCGCAAACCACAGGTAAACATCACGTAACGCGGCAAGCCGTGTCTTTTGTCGTGCCGATCGCGCCTCAAGGCAAGGTAGCATGAACGCTTGCATGCCGGGACGAGCACGCTGCCTTCGGTCAAGGGAGAAACATCTCAGCGCGCAGAGGGAGTGCCGGCCCCCCCGTGGTTGGCTAAGTGGGCAAGGCAGCCGGCAATGCACGAAACTCAGAGGAGAGATTATTCTTACGATACCATCATATCCACAAGCCGGCACATGTCCGACATTGCTTGGTGCGCGGATGCACACGCCTCAAGCTATGCAGGTCGTGTGGCGGTCACCCCATCAGCCCGACGATTGCTCACGCCACCATACTCCATACCCAGGCAAGGCCCAATCCATCAACTGCCAAGCCTTGGCAGTTTGCGCACGAAACAGGAAAGGCGCCTACCAATAATACGACCAAGCACACGCAATCTGACTGCATTAGTGGTGCTGTGACGGCTGATCACGCTTGTGTCTAGGTGGCTTGCAGTGGGTGCACCTGCTGGTGTGTCGTTCACCGGCGCACCCCATGTTCCGCCATATTAAGTACCATATCGTCACCCTCCTGCCAGACCCAGTTGGATTGATCCCCATTATGAAGCAAGCTAGGGGGCCACAGCCGAGCCAACCCTGTAGACCATACCGCTGATAGTGCTTTGAATTTAAATAGCATATACACCATTTGCGCACACAATGTTCAGCGCACGCGTGGGCCCCTGTGCGTGCGTTGCTGCGCATGTGCCGGAGCGGCATGCGTGGTTGAGCAACGCATATCATGCGTTTGCGCAGGCGTTGCTCAAATGCAGCAAGGCTACGGTGCAAGTGCGCACCACGAAGGGCAATTCATCATCTTCAACGATACAACCGTAGCTTGTTGATATTTTCTGCATTGCGTTCATTTCTGTCCTACGCTGCAGCGCCGTCATCACATTCGCATCATCGCTGAGGCGGCAGCGATTAATGACGCAGCCGGGATGGCTGGTACTGATGTCCCTGCTGTTGTTGGGAGGATGCAGGTGTGGGCGACGGCGCTGGCGCTGGCGTGGCGGGCGGCGTGCCTGAAGCGGCTCCACGGCCTGCGGAGGAGGCCGCGCCGCTGCCCTGTGTAGCGCTGGTGCCGGCACCGCCGCCGCCGCCGCCGCCGGCACTGCCCCTGCCTGACGTGGCCTGGCCCGGCAGAGCCAGGAAGAAGGTGACCATCTCACCCTTGCCCTTGACCTGCGAGTGACAACACACGTCATGCCGCCAGCACGCCCAGCACCCACCGCTCAGCAGTCAGCACACAACACCTTGCCCAACACTTTGTGCACGCCTGACATGCTGCTAGATACTCAACACTAAGCCCAGCGCTCAACACTTTGCTCAGGGCGCACAAGCTGCATCAAATCCCAGTTGAGAACCGTGGGGGTTGCAGCGCCAGACACAACGTACACCCACCCTGGCAAGCTTCGTGACAGGGGCGCGTGCACATACAGGCAGCCGTTTCATGCCCTGATCCCCAAGCGCACACCGCACTGCCCGCATTATCCCCTTTCCCCCTCTCCTGCAATGCACGGACTGTGGCCCACACGCACCTGCAGGGGTCCTCTGCACTCCCAGGCATACAGGTCGTCTGGGAGGTGCTCAAGCAGCTCGTAGGTGGCGTCCGATATGTGGATGCGCTCGGGCTCGCCTGGCAGAATGGCCACGCAGGGACAGATAAGGGTATAGGCACAGCAAGCGCGCAGCAAGCAAGCACACACCGCATCTGCACTGTGCATGATACAACAGCCAGTGCAGGTGGGGCACATGCAAGGAGAGTAGGCTTAGCATGCACATATTTGCCTGCACCCCCTAGATGCGCCGCAAGCCACAGCGTGGTGGGGCCGTGGTCAGGCATGGCGGCGATCTGCATGCGCTGACATCAGGCGGGAGGCCAGGGAGGGGTGGACAAAAGGACACGGCAGCAGCGCACCTGTGCTCTCCATGCGGCTGGCGGTGTTGACGGCGTCTCCGAACAGGCAGTACCTACACACAACACCACAACGCCACCATACGATGACGGGGATCAGGGAACCATACACCAATACATCACGTTCACGGTGCATCATGGCAAGGCATTCAGATGAGACTCATGAGAGAGACTGAGCAGGGGCCGCCGAGCAGTGGACCGCACAGCACAACCCACCGCTTGCGTATGCGTCCAACCACACCGCTCATGACGCTGCCCGAGTGGATGCCGATGCGTATCCGCACCGGCCCGTTGCCGGCAGCGCTGGGGACCTGCGCACACGTACCGCACGCAAGCACATGCTGTCACACACGAATGCATCACGTTTAATGCGCATGACTACAGCTTCAGCAAACAGGTCAGGACAGATGCATTTAGCAGCGGGGTGCGTTCAGTTGGATTGCTTCCCGTGGGGCCATGCAATGTGCTTCGCGTGGGACCATGAAGTGTGCGTATACGTGAGGCTGGCTGAGGTGTGGGCGTGTGTGTGCTTTTGTATGTACACACATCTGCATCCATGTCCTCAAGCACGCTGCACACTGCATGCCGCACACATGTCCTGGCCTGTGCAGGTGTGCGCGTGCCCCCCCCACACCCCCCGCACCTGGGCTGCCTCCGCCAGCATGGCCTGTGCAAACTCCATCATAGTCTCCGCATGGTGGGGGTCGTCGTGGATGAGGCCCGTGGCGGCCTGCAGCGCCGCGCAAGCAGGATCAACAAACAGATGTAGCAGGACACCAAACCACTCGCAGCACACCTGGTGTAGCGCCGTTTCACATTGAGGTGAAATGCCATCGAATTAGGGCATCTAACGGTATGGCATGGCTGGTGATAGGAGCAGTGGCACAATGGGTTGCCTTTCACTTTCAAAGCAAGTAAGCAATGCAGGGTCAACGTGTAGGGCCAGGCTACTTCCCCACTCCATCCCTGCTGGCTTACCATGAAGCAATCTGCACGGCGACATCACAGCAGCAGGTGGCCATGGCGTTGCCATGTTCCAATCGCAGGGGCGCCATGCATTGCCACACCAGGCAGGTACCGCATGTGGACAGGCAACCAGCAGTAAGCAAAAGCAATCCAGGCTGGGTCAGCATCGCCGCCTCAACCTGTGATAGCTCCACCTGCAAAATGCTAGTATTAGAGCATATCCCAAGACGAGCTCATGGCAGAAGACGAGGCTGTACGCAGGGTGATCTGGGTGGAACCAAAGCAAGCTTAAGCACTGCCACACCAGCTGTGGCTCATCTTCATCATCCAGCACCCACCGCCAATGGTCTCCACCTTGTACACCGGCATCGCCATGCACAGACCATCGAAGCGGAAATACAACTGCAGCGCACGCCGTAGCACACACAAGCGAAGAGTGCTCACTATGTGATGGGTTGTCAATTTGTCATCAGTCAAGGGGCAACCGCGGCCATCGGCAACCTGGCACGGCGGGAAAGTCAGCTGGGGTGGCAGGGTATGGTGCATGTGGGATGGTGTTGCGCCCATGTGCGGCGGCTTGTGGTTGCACGCAGAGGCTGAAGTGCGAGGCAGGGCAGTACCGCTTGCTGCATGCGCCCCTTACCTCGTTCAGCATGGCCATGACGCGCTGGGGTGTGACTTGGCGGCAGATGTCGGTGAAGCCAACTATGTCTGCGCAGCGTGCAGCAGCAGCAGCACATCAACGGACAGGATGAGGTGTGTGGAGGACTCGTGCAGCATCCGAACATGGCCAGCTTCAAGCTTGCACAGGTGCAGATGCGAGAGCAAGTACAGGCTCAAGAGTAGCCCCCAAAGTCAAGAACAGCAAAGGGCCTCCTCAACACCATCCCACACACATGTGCCTACATCGCAATCAGTGCCCAGGCAATCAGTGCCCAGGCTGGAAGGGCAGGTGGTCAGACGCTACTTTGATGCCTGTACGCCCTAAAACCAGCCCCTCACCTGCAAAGAGGATGGTGACAGATTCATGCCAGAACGAGAGGTTGCCGATGCCCGTAACGCCTCCGCCGCCGCCATCGCCTACGTCGCCCTCACCCTCGCCCTCACCAGCATCTTCATGCACCGATGAGCTGGCCTGAGAGCTGACGGTTGCGATCTCGCTATTCGTGGTACCGCCTCCATATGTCGACTGGTTCAGGGAGGGCCGATTAAACGGTCCTGATGCCGTGCTGTCCCCTGCCATCCCCAATAGGGATCGCGTGTTTCGATCCCGCGCACCACTGCTCTCGCCTGGGGCAAGCGCCTGGGTCAACCCACGTGACCCGCTGAAATGGCCTTGCAACAGTGCTCCTGCAGCGTGTGCGGTACTGCTGGAGACTGTACCGCCTGAACTGCGCCCCTGCTGACTCAGCAGCGGACTGTTCAGGCGGAGGCTGTCTGATGCAGTCACGCTGCTCGTGAGGCCGCCCGCGTTGCCGCCTGCGCCGGCCGCCCCACCGTCGCTGGCTGTCATGTTGAGTGACATGCGGGTGGCGAGTGGGCTCACGTCAGACGCCGCCTGCAGTTGCTCGTGGGTGGTGCGAATGGATGCGGCGGTTTGCAGCGCGTCGGCATCAGAGTCCTGCATGCGGCGGGGGCAGCAGCAGCAGCAGCGGCAGCGGCAACTCGGCAAGTATGCATCGTTGCAATTACAGTCTGATACTGTTATACATTTATGTTCTTGTGCATTCCACAATCCACATGCACCCAATCAATTGCGCACCCTGTTGCCGATCAGACCCGTGTTAGCACTGGGAAGTGACGAAGCATATCTGGTGAAGCGGTCCACACTACCATACATGACAGCACAATCAGCGACGCGTCGAGTTCAGGGTGTCAGTGTTGCGATCCGCCCACACGCATGGGCACGCATGCCACCATCAGCGCGATGCATGCCCACTAGCCACAGACACCCAAGTGAGCGCCCTCTCGCCCTGCCCGCCGTCTGGTGCGCATGAGCAGGTGAGGGCAGCACCGATCCGGCGTCCCACAGTTGCAAAGCGTCACTGATTTTAGCGATTTTACACCTTACCAGCCAGGAGTTTGATAACATCCGGGTGTGCCATGCGGCCATGCCTTACCAATGGGTGTGCCATGTTCGAGTGTGCGTGTGCCATGCTTTTGAGGTGTCATCTACTTACCTCAGGGTCGATTAGGTGCATCAGCGGCTGGAAGGCCAGGTGAACGCCACGGTGCTGGCCGGCACGCGGCGTTCCACCGCTGCTGGTCGGCCCGCTCACTCCGAAACCGCTCCCCAGCACGCTGCCGAAACCGCTGGCGCCTGCACTGCCGATCCGGCCCCACCTGGGCGGCAAAGCGGGGACGCCAGGGCCTGCTGCTGTGGCTGCTGCTGCTGCTGCTGCCGCTGCGGCGGTGGTGGCTGCAGAGGCTGACGCCGGGGCCGCGGCGAGCGCAGAACGAGGCGCAACCGGCGAGCCGGGTGCGGCAGCGGGCGAGTCCAACGCAGATGGCCCTCCAGCCTGCATTGCGGTTACGGTTACAGTTGCAGTTACGCACATCCAGCCAGTATGATGACCAACAAACAAAACCACTGTACACATCTTTGCCAGCCAGGCCACAACATGAGGTAGGCAGCAGCATAACATGTGACACACGTCAAGGACCCACCAGCACATGCATGCAGCATGCTATGGCGTGGGTGACTCACAGAGAAGGGTGAGGCGAAGTGGCTCCAGCCATAGGGACGTGGTGGCGGCGGCGCACCCGGGGGCGGCGGCGCGGATGGGTTCGGTCCAGCGCCGCCCGTGCTTGCCCCTTCCCTGCTGGCCTTCATCGCGGCGGCCGCTGCCGAGACGCCTTGTGCCGCTGTTGACATTGTGTTGGCCGAGATTGCCTGCAACTCTCCTCCCGGCTGCTCCTTGGGATCCTGCCCTGTCAGGCCAGCGTGTGTGGCGGCCACCAGCGACGCGGAATTAGGGCCGGAGAACGCTGGCGTGCTGCTGGCACTGGTGGTGGAGCGCATCATGTCCCTGTGCACGTCCAGCACCGGCAGCACAGGCAGCACCGGCAGCTGACCCGAATCAGCGCTAGTGGCCGCCGCATCATGCTCGCCTTCCTGCTCCCCGCTGGTGCGGTGCAGCAGCTGCTGCTGCTCCTGCTGCTGCCCCGGCCCGCTGCCAGAGCCCCGTGCGGCGGCCCTGTCTTGACCCGGCCCCGACGGCGAGAGAGGCGCCCCGGACTCCGATCTCTTCCTGCTGCTGCGGGCCCGATCCCGGTCGCGGTTTCGGTCCTGGTCCGCTGCCGTCTTGGCGTCGCGCGTGCGGCGTGAGGGCGCCTTGCGCGGCGGACCGCCTGAGCCGCTGGTGCTGTTGCTGCGGGGCCGCTGGCTGTTGTGTGCCATGGAGCTTGGCATCATCAGCAGCGCAGCCACGTGGGCAGGAAGCAGGTCGTGAAGCAGGGCCTGTGCAGAAGGTAAGCATGAGAATTATGACCGCTTGCAACCGCGACCACACAACAATATGGCACTGTGAGGTGTGCATGTGCGAGGTAAGATCAATTATGTGTGTGTGCTAGGGTTCTTTACTCCCGTGGGGCCATGCGTATGCATGCATGTGCGTGTGTGTTGGGGAAGGGGGGGGGAGGACGGCGGATGACGTGCACCCCATCAGCGCGCACTGGCGCTGCATCCCACACGCCACAACACGACAACATGCACGGCCTTGCGATTCGCCTTGCCGTCGTGTGGCAAATCCTAAATCTTATACAGCGCTAGTCCCCTGCTGTATATGTACGTGGCCAGTGTCCACCCAGCACGTGCACCAAGACGGACAGGCTTGCCTCATCAACCCCAGCTCCGCCCCCCCCCTCGAGGCCTCACCTCCGCGCTCTCCACCTTGCCCGCCAGCTTGCCCATGTCCAGCGTACCCAGCAGGCACGCCGCCAGCGCCAGCACTATGGTATTGGTGGGGTTGAGCGTGCCGCTCGTGGAGTAGTCGCCTGCGCAGCAGCAGGATGACAATGTGGTGATGCACAGGTGCAGCGCAGA
>BDDA01001019.1:24544-35709 GCA_001662385.1 Chlamydomonas asymmetrica | reverse complement strand
TGGATGTGCGTGGATGTGCGTGGATGTGCGTGGATGTGCGTGGATGTGCGTGGATGTGCGTGGATGTGCGTGGATGTGCGGGGATGTGCGGGGATGTGCGGGGATGTGCGGGGATGGGTGAAGCACGCGGCTACACTGATTATGAGCGCTTGCATGCATGTAATTGCAGCACAGCAAGTTTCATGGCACGTTCATGGTATGAGACGGCATGGATCTCTTCAAATGCACAACATGGAATACACCACGATGCCTAGAATTTCAAACACCATCATGCCTGAGATCAGCCAGGAACGGCTTGCAAGGTTGATTCATGAGATGCCAGTAATGCCAGCGCGCCCGGAGGTTAGTGCACTTGCGGTACAGCGGAAACGTGCAGTGAAGTGTGTAGCATGCGCCGCCCTGTCAATCCTGCGCTGCAGCGCAACCCGCACCCGCACTGCTGCTGTCGACTTTGAACCATGCCTTGCACAATCAGGTCAGCGCCGGGCATTTGAGCAAGTCGTTCACAATGCATGCGCATCCTTTGATCGCCTTGCAAAAATACACATGCCGCGTAGTGCATGCGCACGACGTTCAAGTGTATGTTTGACAGTGTGTGTTGAGGCCATTTGATTACCGTGGGGCGTGAGCACTGTGGGTAATCAAGGGAGGACATGCCGGTCACATGCACAGCCACAGAACGCCCTGCAAAGATGGATATGCACCCGCTGCGGGTGCCATCTCAAGTCAACTGAAATGCCACTAGCGAGGCTGTACATCGTGGCACGCTCAAACAACACGTACGTGCGTACGCGATGACATTCGCGGCTCCACCTGTGTCCTTGTCAAGCATAAACAGCCAAGCGCCTGGGGCAGGATGCTGCGGGCGCTACAAAGGTGCAAGCGTGCTCCTTGCGACAATGCGTGCTTATCCTTGGTTGATCGGTTAGGTGCACCAACGGCAGGATGCAAGCCAGCGGCAGCAAGCCCACCACACGCCAACCTGCTTTCAGCAGCAGGTGCACCCCTGAGGGCAGCAGACGGTGAGAGGCACACACGGGTGTGTGTGCACATGCGTGCGTACAGTTTGTGGCTGTGTGATGGCAGCAGCGCGCATCATGCACGACCTGACACGCACGCTGAGGTACAGGGGAGGGTGCGTGCCTTACGCATGCGCTGGTATGCCTGGAGTGCGCAAGCTACATGGCGTTAATCAGTGGCGATGGCGATGGCGATGGCAATGGCGATGGCGATGGCGATGGCGATGGCGACAGGTGGTTGTCTGTGCTCCTCTGGGCATTGCATTCCGCCTTGGCGCCGGTACTGGCTAGCGGTACCGTATTGCGCTGCATCGACAACTGTATGTAACGTGGACGCCTGCTGCTGCTGCACCTGCACGTACTTGCACTGCCTGCCTGCTTCCTTGTCCGGGTGAAACTGTGCACCTGCTGATGTGAAAAGGATTGCAGGCGGCGGCGGCTGCGTCCTCGCTCGCTTACTCAAGCCAGTCACTGGTTGCGGGCAGCCAGCAGGTGAGAAGGGCACATACGGCCTGTGATCCCATACCACTTTGCTGTGGCGCCCAGCTGACAAGTCTCTCACCCTCAGCAGCTCGGCAGCGCTTTGTGCGCTTTGAACCGTGAGCGACTGCCCGTCAGCACGGCCGCTACGCCGCCTGTGTGACCCTTGGATCAAAACAGTACTAAGCTCGTGTGCTCGTGCTGTGTCGCTTCTTCTCCTTCTTCAGTCCCAGGCACTACTGGGAGGCGCTCGCCACGCTGTGCTGGCCGCAGCCTCACTATCACCCAGCAGGCGGGCCTAGCAGGCCCATGGGCCAGCAGCAGGTGCGCGACCGTGCGCGACCGTGCGCGACAGTCAAAAACACCTTGCAAACCCTCAGTGCATGGCTAGGCTGCTTTATACCTTGTTGGTTTGTACGCTGTCCGGGTGCGTGCGCTGTGATGCCTCCTCTTAGCGCTCCGAGCGCGTCAGCAGCCGTGTCAGCAGCCGTGTCAGCTGGCGTGTCAGCTGCAAGCACTGTGCGCACACACGCAAGTTGCGTGCACACACACACGCAAGTTGATGGGTCGCCTGTATGTACCCATGGCGTTGTCTAGGTGTCGATCCGGTTGTGCTATGATATTGCCTGTGCGTATCCAGTGCTATGCTTTGCAAGGTCACCCGTACCCCGATCTGAGCGCCTTATGCTCGTGTGAATAGACACGTCCCTGCCCTCTCACTGCCCTTCACACCCACACTGACCCAACCAGCATCGAATTCCCTTGTGTCTGCTGGGTATGCCGTGATCGTGTTGCTGCTGCTTGACGACAGCAGCCCTTCTCCGACGCTGCCGGCGCCCCACCCACCCAACACAAACCAGCTTGATCAAGCAGCAGCAGCAGTCGCAGCGGACCACATCAACAGACTGTAATGACAATGTGGGCGTGGTTCTGGGTTCTGGGCGCTGGTGTATGGCCATGGCTGTGGGCAAGGGTGCGGCCATGGGTGTGGGCGTGGAGTGGCACTGGTGAGATAGATGAGCCACCTGCACCGCAGCTTGATGCTGCTAACGCGGCTGGTGCTGACACCTCGCCATTCAACCTCTTACCGAACGACATAATGGAGCACATCCTTGCACCTAGCCATGTGAACAAGGGCGTGAGGCTGGTCTGCAAGCGCTGGCGTGAGTGTTACACGCGTCGCATCACTGCCCTGCGAAGCAGCGCCCTGGCAATTCAGCTGGGCGGCACGGGTGCTGCGTGGCCCTACATCGGACGTCGTAGCCGGCTGCTCCCGATCTCGTTCACGCGCCTGGCAACGCTTGAGCTGAATCGGCTGCACCTTGGCAGCAAGGCAACGATATCGGCTCTGACCTGCTTGCATAGCAGCACACATGTGCACGCCACCCTCACGCATCTCCATGTCGACCTCAATGGTTGGCATGATGACGGCTGGTGGGCGCAGCTTAGGTACGGGCACAGTCTGGTGAGACTCATCTCCAAGCTCTCCAGCCTGCGCACGTTGGCCATGCGATGGAGCAGCACATCGCATCCTCGTCCAACCGTCGACAGCACTGCCGCGCAGCCCGATTACTGGGCAGCAGCGATTCAAGCGCAGGAGGCACATGCGTCATGCCTTAGAACCTTGGCCTTCTCCTCCACACGCCCCCTCTACATCGTGCAAGAGCTGCTCCACCCTTCCCTGGCCAATCTCACGCACCTGGACCTGAGCCATTGCCCGATGAGCAACTTTTGTGCTGCTATGCTGAGTGACACGCTGAGTGACGCAACTTACCTCACTGGCTTGACACGGCTGAGCCTGGCCCATAATCCGTTCTCGCCACTCATCTGGCAGGTGCTAGGGAACATGCTGACAACAGCAACGCATTTGTCATGTATCCAGCACATGGACCTGTCCTACAGCCGCAAAAATCTCCCTAGTTGGACGCTGATCATGTCCGCACCCAGCATTGCGTCCTCGCTCACCAGCCTGAGCCTGGCTGGAGCCGCATCGTTCGGCTCCGTGCCGCGGGACCAGGCCGTTGATGAGCTGTGCGCGCTGCTACAGAACACACGCCTTTCCCGCCTGCGCAAGTTGGACCTCAGCAATTGCTCCATGTCCAGTTATCCTGGTCCTGACATTGCGGACGTAACAGCCCGTGTGGTGCGCATGCTGACCAACTCAGCGCACCTCCGCCTCACCAAGCTCAACCTGGCATGCAATACGGTGGACACGGGTGCGGATGTTGCGGCGATGCTGCGGCGCGGACGCCACCTGCATGGCTTGACGCAGCTGCACCTGCCTGTGGTGAAAGGGCCACCGGAGCGTTTAGCGGAGGTGTTTGACGCGCTGGCGGCCGCCACCGGCCTCAGCGCACTGCAGGTGCTGAGCTTGAGCGGTCTGCTTGTCACGGGGCGCGCGTCACGGGCGCTTGTGACGGCTCTGCAGGCGAAGCACCTAAGCGGTTTAACAGGGTTGGACTTGCCTGACTGCTGCGCAAGCCAGCGTGGCATGCATCCGCTCGTTGAGCTGTTTGCAGACGCTGGCACAGCTAACCTCACCGATCTGCGTCAACTTGGTGTCGGGATTTGGGGATCCCTGCCAAGCCAAGCACCGTCAAACACTATGGGGCTGCAGGTGGCGCCACAAGCGCTGCTTTTCAGCACGGTGCTCAACAGCCTGACGAGCCTGCGTGTGTGGGGCCTTGAGCTGGCAAGCTTGCAGCAGTTCTGCGCGCTGCTGCCCAGCGCCCGACACTTGTCAGCACTGCAGGAGCTGAGCATCAGCTACAACAACAACACATACAATGGCCCCTGCTGGGACAACCCCGCCTGTTTGGTATTGGGCACCGCTCTGCGCGCCGCCACAGCGCTGTCAGTCCTCCATACGCTGGCGATACGCGCGGCGTCATATTGCCCGGATGGGGGCCTGGAAGCCACACCGCTGTGTGACGCACTGCGGGCCTCACCGCACCTTGCTGGGCTGCGCTACATCTACCTAGGCCGATACGATGCTGGGTTGGTGCGGCAGTTGGCCGAGGCATGCCAGGCCGTACCGCACCTGCAGGACGTGCAGATTTGCTTCTAACTCAGTGCTAGGTGTTTGTAGGCAGTTACTTTACCATAAATGCTCACAAATTCAATGCTCGTATAACACAGGTGTAGTTTGTGGAGCGGCATAGCATGCTAAGCATGCATCAACTACATTTATGTTGTACCGCACCCAAATGATCTGTCGCGTTGAAGCTACCTGCTGGTGCACCGCTGTCTGGCACCCTGGCTGAGCGTCTTTGCTGTGCTATGCTGCGTCTGCACCAGCTTGGGTTGAGCTGGCGGAGGTGTGTGTGGATGGGTGAAGCACGCGGCTACACTGATTATGAGCGCTTGCATGCATGTAAGTGCAGCACAGCAAGCTTCATGGCACGTTCATGGTATGAGACGGCATGGATCTTTTTAAATGCGCAACATGATACCATATACAAATCACCACGATGCGTAAAATCACGGCCGAAAATGTCAAACACCATGATGCCTAACATCAGCCAGGAACGGCTTGCAAGGTTGATTCATGGGATGCCAATACATGCACCCGGAAGTGTGCAGCAGCGCGGAATCGTGCAGTAAAGTGTGCAGCGTGCACCGCCCTGTAATCCTGCGTGTTGCTGCGCAACCCACACTGCTGCTGTTGACTTTGAAGCATGCCCAGCACAATCAGCTCAGCGCGAGGCGTTTGAGCAAGTCGTTTAGTCGTCATGCATGTGCTATGATCGCGTGTCAGAATACGCATGCCGCCCCTCGCATGCAGCATGCATGACATCATCTGCATGGCGTTCAACTGTATATCTTGACCGTGGGTGTTGAAGTCATTTGATCACCGTGGGGCGTGCCGTGGGCAAGCAAGGGAGGACGTGCCGGCCACATGCGCAATAACGGAACGCCCTGCAAGGATTGTTACACACACTCCGTGGGTGGTGCCTCAAGTCGACTACAATGGCACTTGCTTTTGAGGCTGTACACCGGAGCGCCTAGCTCAGGGTAGATGTTGTTAATGTTGTGGGTGCTACAAAGAGGCAAGGGTACTTCTTGCGACGGTGCTTGCTTCTCCTTGGTTGGTCGGTTAGGTGCATCAACGGCAAGGCATCAGGGGAACGTCAACGGCAGCAAGCGCACCACACGCCAAACTCATCGCAGGAGCGGGTGCACCCCTGAGGGTGGCGAAGAAGAGGAGAGGTGCACACGTGCAGCCGTGTTTCTGGTCGATGGAAGCAGCGTCCTCCGTGCAGGACCCAACAGCACGCTGAGGTGCAGGGGAGGGTGCGGGCCTCATGCACTCTCTCACAGTTCAAAGCTGCGAGCGGACGAGGCGCTTCCTATCTGCTGAGGCTGAGGGACCTCGCACCTGTTAGCCGGGCGCCACAGCAAAGCGGTATGGGCTCACAAGCCACCACGTGCTGGCTGCCCGCAATCAGCTAGCCAGCTAGCCAGCTCAGCTGGCTTGGGCAAGCCAATGGGGACCTGCGATTCTTTTTTAATGAGCAGGTCCACAGTGTCACTAGGACAGGGAAGCAGGCAGGCAGTGCAAGTACGTGCGGGTGCAGCAGCAGGCGTTCAAGTTAAATAGCGTTGTCGATGTAGCGCAATACAGTTCCGCCAGCTAGTACCGCCACCAAGGCGGATGCAATGCCAGCAGGAAACCGATTAATGAACAACATGGACAGCGCCATCTATCGCCATCGCCATCACCACTGGTCAGCGCCATGCACCTGGCGCACTCCAGGCGCACAAGCGCATGCATGAGGCCCGCACCCTCCCCTGCACCTCAGCATGGTGTTGGGTCCTGCATAGTGCACGCTGCTTCCATCACACAGCCATGCACCTGCATGCATGTGCGTGCCTCACACACGTGTATGCTTCACAGCGTCTGCTGCCCTCAGGTGCGCAACAGCCGCACCTACTGCTGAAATCGTGCGCGGGCGTGCTGCTGCTGTGGGCGTTCACCCTGCCTTGTCATTGGTGCACCTAACCGACCGGGAATGGGCACGCACCGTCGCGAGCATCCCCTTTGCACCTCGTAGCACCCACAGCATCCTGCCTCAGGCGCGCCACTGAGGACCCGGGTGGAGCCGCGCATGTCAACGCGGACGCACGTACGTGTGCGTTGTCTGAGCGTGCGTGTCGCGGTGTACAGGTGAGCGTCTTAGGGTTTAGGGTTTAGGGTTTAGTCAGTGTACAGGTGAGGGTCATCACTAGCAGATGGCAGCAGCCTTGAGACAGTGCTCACAACGGGTGTATAGCTACCGTTCCAGGGCGTTCCGTGCCCGTGCATGCGGCCGACACGCTCTCCCTCGCTCACTGGCTGACAGCAGCGTTGCACCGTCTTGAACCAACTAGGCGATAGCAGGTGCTCACATCACCCATGAAACAGGACATACAGCATGCGCAAAGTCAGGTGAAACACCAGTACATTTCACGCACACATTGACGCAAGCAAAAGGTGTTAAGGTCACACACACACGCCATTGGCGACAAGCATGTGCACACACACGCGGTCGCACAGTAGTCAGACGCCATGCAGGATTCAACATGCATGCTGCATGCACGAGGTGCACGAGGCGGCGTGCATGCGTTCACACCAGGAGACCAAGATATTTGAGTGCGTTAATACGACTTGCTCAAACGCCCCGCGCTCCGCTGCTTGTGCAATGCAGTGTGCCCGTGTCCTAATTCGGCAGCAGCGGTACAGGTTGCGCCACAACGACAGGATCAACACAGGCGCACGCTGCGCCGGACGGTGTCGTGCCTGCTGGGCATACCATATCGCGTCCAACACGCCCACAACAGAATACAGGCTCATCCAGCAGCGCCCCTATCGGCTCATTGAAGTCCATGCAGGGCCATACAAGCTCAGCTCCTAGCTCCGGCAGCAGCATGCTGTACACCGTACGGCATGAGTCACCGTGTACAGCACATCTACCTCTGTGGCATGACTCACACTATGACCCAACTGTCCCTTGTTGACTCACATTATGACCCAACTGTTCCTTGCTGACTCGCGGCACGCGCAGCGGGACGGCGATCCAAGCAGTGTTGCGGAATGTCAGGCACACAGTGCTCAACCAGTCAGTCAGTGTCAGCGGTTGAGTGCTCAGAGGCAGGAATTTCGAGGTAACCTGTTTTGGCCATGCAAATGCCCGCCCACTGACAGGATGAGCCCTTGCCCTTTTGACCACGCTAGTAGTCAAGAGTACATCATTACGAGCTCACTGTGCCATGGGCATCGCAGCACGGAATTTGCTCATCGGTACAAGCTCAGTACATCAGTACATCAGTGCAAGCTCAGTGCAAGCTCAGTACAAGCTCACTGTGCCAAGGCGGGCAATCACACCGGACAGTTGGAGCTGTGGCACAGGCCATGTATGATGCGCGTCCAGGAGGTGACGACTACGCAAGCCAGACGCGTGTGCCCGACTAGCTGCCTGTTGCGGGATGCTGCGCCCCCACTGCCCTAGTGAGGCACCCTCCCGGGCGGTTGGGGGTTTAGGGTTTAGGGTTTAGGGTTGGGGGTCACGCCCAACATGGCATGGCAAGCACGGGACGAGCGAACACTGCACAACGCCACCACGCCTTACGGTGCGAGTAACTGTGTACAGGGCAGCAGGGCCTGCCGGATGAAGTGATGTGATATTCGGCCGATGGCAGCTGCTGCATCCTGTTGTGTGCCGAGAGCGCCCTGGGTCACGCGGCGCTGGAGCCAGCTCCGTTCCCCGCGCGTCAGCACGTGAGCGTGCGGGGGGTTGGACGCAGCACGGCGACCTGCTCTGCCGCCGCGGCTGCCGCCCCGGCGGACTGCGGACAATCAGTAGCAGGCACAGCGCTGATGGCTTCCTGGGCAGCAGCAGCAGCAGGTGGCAGCAGCAGCAGGTGGCAGCCCAGCGGCTCCGCTGCAAGCCTGTTGCAGTGATGCCGTGATGGCGGCAGCGGTGGTGGCGGTGGTTGCTGTTGCAGCGAAAGCCGCCGCCTCCGCCTCCGGCCAGGCGCGGCAAGTGCATCAGGCGCACTCAGTCTCATGCATCAGGCGCACTCAGTCTCATGCATCAGGCGCACTCAGTCTCATGCATCAGGCGCACTCAGTCTCATGCATCAGGCGCACTCAGTCTCATGCGCTGAGGGCCGTATGATTGGCATCGCAGCGGCAGCCGGGCCCCAGCGCTGCAGCAAGCGCTGGCGGTGACACCAGTTGGCATGGGTGTGCTGCCGGCAGGGGGCAGGGCGGCGGAGGGTGTGCGGCCTCGCCCACGGCCTCGCCCTCGGGCGCATGGCATGAGCGCTGCGGGCCCTCAGCGCAAACCGACCAGCCGTTCGGTCAGCCAGCTGCTGCCAATCAGCGTGTGGAATGAGCAACGGACGCCACCCACCCTGCGCCCTCACAGCTGCGATGCACACGCGTTCTACCCTGGCGGGTGATGTACGCGACGACGACGGTGCAGGTGCGCCGTCCCTTTGTTGCCCTTTCCTGTCCCACCAGCAAGGACCGTCAGTGCACGGCGCTTTGGCGCTCATTACGTGACTTGGATGGCTGGCGCACCGGCAGCAGCAACCAGCAGGCGGACCTCTGAGCCGGCACGCTGAACACACAATGTTGCAATACGCACGCTGGATGCTGATTGAAGCGCGGCTGCTTGCCTTGCATGTTTCCTGGCTGTCATGTGTCCATCGGCGCCATGCAGGGCCGGGGTGGCGCTGTTGGCGCGCCTGCCCGCCGAGGCAGCTGCCGAGCAGCTGCCCACCACCGCACCAGCGCCACCCGAGACGGCCACAGGCCCAAACCAGGCGTGCTGCTGCCGCCGACGCCGACGATGGCCGGCAGCATGGTGATGTCGCTGCACGGCGGGAAGCCGCTCAGCAGCAGTACGCCTCCGGAGCTGCCTCCGAAACCAGTCCAAAACCGCCAGCTGGGGAGCACCTCCCAAACCTGCACCTCAGCTGCGCCGTTCACAACGGCAAGCAGCACAAGGATGACCACCACTGCCTTGACGCGACGGCTCACAGGCTCTTCTTCACCTGTGATGTAGGAGGGCGGGCAGCTTTGACTTCAAGCGTCGGGGCGGTTGTTGGCAGAAAGTAGTGGAGCCAACCGCCACCGAACACGAGCCAAAGCAAGTCCATCTCGGGCCCTGCATGCATGGACAAATACAAACATAAATACGGTACATGATTTCATGCAGGGGTGGAACGGTTATCCTCAGACCAGATCCTTTCCTCCAGGGGAACCCGGACCGCCCACTCCCAACCGATTAGGTTTTCAGCACTTTTCCAGGGGTAAAATGGAAGCCACAAATGAAAAGACTGGTGGTGCTTGTTGGAGCAAGAAATTCCTTGGCATGTACAACAGGCAGCAGAGCAGGTGACCAAGCCCGCGTGCGCGTGTGCGTGTGAAGACACGGTACGTTGGGGTTGCAACGTAACGGGCAGCCTGGGCAGCTGGAGTGTATTGTGTTTCGCAACTCAACTCCACAGGCGGCTGTTTTGCCAGGAAACGCTTCCTAACGCAGAAACTTTCTGAGAAAGTCAGCGCTACCTTACCGGCAAACCCTTCGCAATCCACAACCCCCAAGCGGCACCTGCATGTGGCTTGCAAAGCACCACGCCCGCACCAGCACCAGGTGACAACTCACCAGCACCACCACCACCACCACCTGCTTGGCCAGCGACAACACCTGCGTGGGCGACAAGGAAAAAGCAGACCTGCTATTCAGACTCTGCTGGCAGCTCAGCACGCTCTTACGAACTAAGAGTTGCTTTGATGCTATAACTCAGGCCAGCAAAGTGTCAGGAGGGCACCAGTATGGAAAGTGAACCCCTGTCGTTCGCCGTGACCGACGGCGTTGCAGCAGCAGACAAGCGAGAGTGCTAGCCCTCAAGCTCAAGAGCGCACCTTTCTTCCTGAACAGCTGGGCAACGAAGGCTTGCTCCGCTTCTCCAGTGCCTACCACCCTGGCCCAGTTCACGCGTTCTGCTTCTGTAACGTCTGAAAGTAATGCCAAATACGTTCCATACTTCTTTGGGTCGTGGGAAAACAGCTCTTTAAGCCGAGCCCTACACTGATCCATGTCCATGGCGTTTGAGTCTGGCTTTCAAATGTGTTCACGATAAGGTTATGAGAGCGTGCAGGTAGAGCGTTCATGTGAATGCGCCAAGTGATGTGAAGTCAATACAGCTAGGCAACGACCTGGGTCACCCTGGAGTCACCTCTGTCCAGCAGTGGGTTGCCGCATCCTAATCACGTCCCTGCCCCCTCTCCTCAACCCCAAGCCCTCCCCTCCCCACATCGCACCCACATCAACTCCCCCCCACACCCACATCGCTCCCCCCCACACCCACCCTGACCTCAACCCACATCAGCCAGCTATCTCGCTACTATACTGGCTATGCTGTGATCCTGCTGTTGCTGCTTGTCAACAGCGCTGCTTGTCAACAGCGCTGCTGAGGCGGTGTCGGTGCCACTAGTGCCACACTACGTCGTTCGCTCCCCTCTACTGGAGGATGCTTCCCTGCCGTTCGTGGGCGGAGTGTCGCTGTTGCCCAAGGCAGCGGTCGCCACACTGCCCAAGCAGCTTGGAGGCATGGGTATGCCGGATTTGCCCAGTCGGATTGCTGCCTTGCAGGCCAAGCCCTGCCTGGGTACTG
>BDDA01001019.1:1392-12517 GCA_001662385.1 Chlamydomonas asymmetrica | reverse complement strand
GGGGGGGGGGGGGGGGGGGGGGGAGGGCGGTAACAAGAGAGTGGCAGGGCAGTGTGTAGGGGTGTGTGCAGGGTGGATGTGCGGCGCCGTTGCACCAAGCCCACGACTGGGGCTGGTGTCTCGTTCAGTCCAAGCATCATGCATGTCAGACACAGCATCGTGCATGTCGGTTGAAGCATTATGCATGTCAGTTAAAGCATCGCGCATGCATGCACTGGCACCGTATTTGATTGCTGCTGGGTTGTCCCGGGGCAGTATTGAATCGAAGCCGAAATGCTTGCCGTGCCTCAAAAGCTGCGAGCAGCGGATATGGTAGTGGCTGGGCATCAACGGACGCTGTCAGGGCCAGGGCGGGGCTGCACTACAATCGTAGTGTTTGCGTGGCAAGATGTATCCGATCTGCCGCGGATGGGACTGACAAGAGGCGACAGCTGCATGCAGCAGTGCACACGCTGTGGTGGTGGTGGGGTGGGGGGTGGGGGGGCAATGTCCGTAGCACCAGGCATTTCATTTTATGGGTAGGGAGCGCACGCAGCCCTGCTCATGCGGCCTGTTGGCATGCAGTATGCGCGCAGGCCGCGGGCCGCTGCGCTGTCCCCTACCCAACAAACCCTGGTGCTATGGACCGCATTGGACTGAGCATGGAGGGCGGAGTAGATGGGAGCATGGCACGCAGAGAAACGGCAGGCTGCCTGCTTATCTCTCAAAAGACAACGGGCAAGCAAGGGAAGCAGTGAAAAGCTGTGGGATTAATTAACTGCATGTGTGCCCCGGCTTGTTGCATGCAGGTGCTCACGAATGCGGACGACTGCTTCTGCGTGGTGCTGGAGCTTTCAGCGGCAGCCAGCAGCGAAGGCGCGGCTCCGCCTCCGCTGCCACTGGGCGCCGCACCGCATCAATCGCCTGAACCGCCTGCACCGCCTCAGCCAGCAGCAGCGGTGCAGGATGCCCTGCCCATCTCCAAACGCCGCACAACGCTGTTTTCAGCGTATGCCAACCACGCCAGCATCACGCAGCACCTAAGCACCACCGCCGCGGCCAAGCAGAGCAGCGCCGGCGGTGCGGCACAGTCTGTGCTGAGCAGGCTGTTCAGCGTCGCGGCGGGCCCTGCCTTCGCCAGCAAGGCGAGCGCCAGCAGGGCTCCACAGGAGGTCACGATGCTGGGCCCCGCCGGCGTGGGCAGGTGCTCCGTGGCGGTCTCGGGCATCGCTGCCGAGGCGAGCAACGCGGGCACGGGCGTGGATAAGCCAGACGCGCTCAAGTGCGCGCTCATGCAGCTGAGCTTGCCCAAGGACGCGCTCATACAGCATGTCCTCCACGCCTGGTCCGAATGAATGTTGAATTTTGTACAGTTGCCAGCGCACCAAGCCCTTCATTATTGCTTCGGTAGCCCATGGAAAAGGCCCTTGTCGTGGCTTCTTCGGAGGTCATCGCTCCTCTGCTTCCAGGTGGCCACGCTGGCCTTGGATAGCTTTAGCAGCTTGTCCTGCGCCGCAAGGTGCCGCAAACGGGAACTATTCGCGAGCATGCACTGCCGATGCACTGGCAACCGTAGCAACCACCTCCAAAGCATCAACAAGCATGTACCAACCCACCAACCTTACTGCTGAGCTCGTCCTCGAGGGCTTTGATTTCCTGAACCAGAGCAGAGGACAGAGGAAGCCTTTATCGTCAGCACTGAATTTGAGCAACTGCGACACGAATTATTGGTACATTCACAACATAAGCACACCTGTTGGAGCTCCTGTGCCCCTGTTGGCTGATCCGCTCTTGAGGCATCTAGCAGCAACTGCTCCAACTGGCCAGCCACGGTCGCAAAGTGCTGCGCACCAGTCAAGCCTGCGCAGGCGATGCCCAGCGTGTGCACTCCTCACCGCTTGCGAAACTAGGGCAGAGGCAGCACAAGATAGCAACAGCACAAATTCCAGGCTACACACTTGCCTTGCTGCAACCCAAAAATGCTGCCACCGCTACTGAGGGGTGCCGGTGGGAGCATTTGCAGGAACGCCGTGTTCAGCTCTTCCAGCAACGCCATCGCTTGCTCGCGTGTTGGCAAATCTGACGCCATAGGGTAGGCAAACGGCAAAAGCGGCCCAAACACAAGTGCTGAGCAGGGCTTGTGAGCTGCACCGTAAGTGCGAGTGTACTCTTGCTAGTAGTGGTCGCCCTACGCCCGCACCGCGCCGAGTGTTGTGGGCTGGTGCGCTGACACCTTGAATTAAGTGACGTGTCAACCGTCTGGTGGCTTGCTTGGTGTGGGCCTGAGCCTCAGGCTATAGTGAAGTAAAGCAAAGTGGCTACACAGGGCGCACGGCGCACACTGCGTAAGGATTAAGGAAGGGGCCGCACGAAATGCAGCATCCTACCATGAGACCACGAGATGGAGGGGCAGGCCATCAAGCAGCATCAGCAGCGGCAGAAGCGTGTTGGTGCTCCATGAAGCGCTTAGAAGCAAACACAGAGGAAAGGGACCGGACAGCGTGCGAATGGATGGAAGCGCAGGTTGCAGTCGCCTGTCGGTGTGACAGGCCCAGGTGGGAGAACATCAGCGAGAGGGTGGATGCGTAGACAGTGCCCGAGACGCCAAAGAGAAGAGGGATGTGGCGCACCTGAAAGCGCTGGGCCTGTAGGAGAGCAGCCAAGGCGACATGCTGAGCGGCGGCATGGGCACGCTGGCCATCGGGGGAGTAGTCGCAGCAAAACTATATCTATATACTTCCCCGAGTAGCATGCTGGTAGCATCTCTCTCTTGCTGATGCACACGCAGCTCCGGGCAATCTTAAATCCAGCACTGCTTGCATCCGCCTGCATTGAACTTACATATTCATCCTGGCTGTACACACGCGCCGGACAAGCAATAGCCGGACAAAGCGATAAGCAACAGCCCATGCGTGTGCGGCTGACGTGACCGGAGCACTGGCATGCTGGCCGATTGAATCCAGCTGTCAAGCAAGTCAGAGCCGATGCTGGCACGTGCAGCTGCTGCTGGGCAGGTTTGTTGGCATGCGTGCATGGTGCAGGTTGTACATGTGCAACTGAAGGCTTGACAACAAACTACACTGGTCAAGTTTGTGGTAGGGTAGGAAGCTGCGAGGGAGGAGGCGTGTGGCAAAGTGGGGGTCCAGCATGCAGCGTTGGGGAACAAGGGTGCATCCGCAATGGGCCAGCTGGCCATCATGGGCCAGTGCATATGCATGGGGCAGCGCGCACGCCATCATACGATGATGCATGCGGCAGTGCACATGCATGAGGCGGTGCTCAGGCGTAACGCTGTGCAGTTCAAGCACAGGCGTTATACGCACTTTGCAAACGTTCGCCGGATACCTGGGACGAGCCACGCACAGGAGGCTGCTGACACCACATGCATAGGTTTGTGGATTAAATCAGGTAGTACTTACAAAAGCTGAATGCACGTGCGCAACTGTAACAAAAGCCACATGCGGTGTGCTGTGAGTGCAGCGTGCGATCCTTTGTCGACCTCTGCCCAGCTCATTGACGGTGGTGAAGGAAACCTGAGGATGCACCAACGTGTGAGGGGATGCCGACTGGGCTTGCACGACAGGTTGGCCTTGACGGTGGACACTATGAGGATGCACCCCTGCATGTACGCGGCAAGTTCATGCATCCGATGATGGTGTGCACTGTGCAGTACTAGCAGTACGCCATCGCATGTGGTAGGTGTTGTACGGCCCCTGCAACTAACTCTGGTACAGAACCGCAACACCTAAGCTGTCCTAGTCGCCCAATCCTCCCTGGAAGGTACCAGGCAATGGAAGCAAAAACTAATCGTCCACTGCAGTCCTGATTGTGGTGGCCTGGTCCACCCAATCCGCTCAGCCCAGGAGGGCCATTAGGTCCAAGTTGACAGCGGCAGCAGCGGCAGCGGCGCGCACTGCCGGCCGGCCTCCGCCGCCACTGCCGCCACGGCTGCTGCCGTTCCTACCCCAAGCACCAGCCACGGCACTGTTGACTCCGTGGATGCCGCCGTCGCCGCCGCCGCTGCTGCCGCCCCTACCGGTATGCCTGTTGCCACATGGTGGGGGAGGGGAAGAACCACACAGTTGCGACAGAGGCAGTGCAGGCCGCTCCTCGTCAGGTTGCAGCGCCGCAAGCGGTAGCACCGCTGGCGGCGCTGCAGCGATGGGCGCTGTCGCTGCGGCGGCTGTGGCGTCAAAAAGCGCGGGTGAGGGCGACATGCCCGTGAGGTGCGCATCAGTGTTCCAACGGCTGGCGGCCGCATGGTCCAGGAGTGGTGGTGGTGCAGTCATGTGATTGTGGGCTGCATGGAGGGGCGGGTGCACATCGAGGAAAAAGGAAGGATACGGTATTTTCAGTTGTACCAAGGAACATCAACCCGTTGATGTGGGTCATCCTAGAGTAGACCGTAAACCGATGGGGCTGAACGGCTGTCAGCCACGGTGTGCCAGAACCAGGCTCGCGTAGGGCCATGCAGTGCAATTCCCATGGGGTCATGCAGTGTGCATATGCCTAATGGTAAAGACTGCAGAAGACGCCACCGTGTGTATGCTTTTGTTGCTTACACTGTGCCCAGCAGCCAGCACCCGTTCCTCGACCGTCATGCAAGTCTTTGCTAACACCTGATGCATGCAACCTTGTACCGGAAGGAGTAATGAATGGCGTATTCGCATTCCTGCCGCACATGATCAGCAGCAGCTGAAGCGAACTTGTACCGTGCCCATTTGGTGATACAGCACGCCATGCTGTTGCTCACCGCCAGGGGCCCCGCTGGAGGCAGCGGCGTCAACGACGACGGCGGTTAGGCTGGGCTCTGGCCCTGACGCTGCTGTAGCGCCTGCCTGAGAGAAGCTGCGGGCAGCTAGCGAGCTGGCGGCCTTGCTGAAGAGGTTGCGGATGAGGTGCGGTGCGGCCATGGCATCGGAAGCTGCCGTGCCGGCCCAACCAGCGGCGGTGATGGGCTCCTGCAGTGTGCTGTGATGGCCTTTCAGCTGCCCACTGCGGTCGTCGTCAGTAACAATACCTGTGACACCAGCGATACCGCTGCCGCGGCGGCGGCCACCATACGCCGTTGCAACATGAGCGCCCGCAGGTGCCAGTTGGCCATCTGCCTTTGCCTCTGACGCGTGTAACGGCAGCCGCATTATCGCACTCGCAGCACCAGGATCGGTTGCGCTCTGCCCAGGTGGCACCCAGCCTGCTTCGCTTGCTGCGGCCGCACCGGCAGGCGCATTGGGGGGCTGCATGCTGAAGGCATGCGAGCGTTGGAAGGGGTGGGCGTCCCCTACAGGGGGAGCTGCAGAGCCCGCTGCCAACCGGCCCAGCATTGAGGTGTAGCCCCGCATGGTGGACATGCTGCCCATGCCTTTGCAGCTGCTGCCTGGCTTACTGGATTGCGCGTCTGGAGCGTCCAGCCGAATGCCACAAGACGCGTGACCAAGATCGCCGTGACCCAACTCCGACTCCAGATGGCTGGGTGTGACCTCCAACCCTGGCAGCGGCTGGCTAGCAGACTGCTGGGTGAGCTGGACGGCAGCGGCAGCAGCGGCAGCAGCAGCTGTGCCGGCTGCGGCTGCACCAGCAGTGCTTGCCATGAGGAAGCCGCCGGCCACGCCATGCACGCCCTGGAGCGTCGCACCGAAGAGCGACGGAATGCAGACCGCCGCCGCCTTGCGCCGCTTGTTCGGCGGCGGCACGGGCAGGTGCAGGTGCATCGCGCCTGGCTGCGGTGTGGCTGCAACGCCGGCACCGGTGGCATTATTGCGCTGGTGGTGCTGACTCAGGTGAAGGTCCGCGTCAGGGACGTGCTCCATGGGGGCACACATGCTGGCCGGCGACATCCACTGGCCGGCGTCAGCTTGCTCGTACATCATCATCGCCATCCTCACCTGCCCTGAGGGCGATGGCTGCGCTGCCTCGCTGGTGGCAGCGGCTGTTGCTGTGGCAGCGTTGTGCTGATGTGGGTCACCCCCCTCCTTGGCAGTAAGCTGCGCAGCGTTAGCAACACGCACGAAGGACCCTGCGAGGGCACCACCACCTTCGACATCCGCGCGAGCAGCTGCTTCTGCGGCCGAGTCAGCAGCTGCGTGCACCTCAGGGTCCTGGAGTGGCAGGAGCGGCGACGATCGGACGTTATCGCTGGACGTTGGCGGCGACGCTGTGCGGTTGTCCATGTCGTGAGCAGGCCAGGGGCTGATAACTGAGCTGCCCTGCAAGCGCGGCAGCACGTACTGCGGTGACGCAGGTAGCGACTGCGGTGGTGCAATCGGCTCAGTGCCTTCCACGCACATACGCTCACACAGCGGATCCCAAGCGCAGCCATGCTCGCCATGCTGCCCGACTGCTTGATGCTGATCTGGGTCGTCGCCATCATCTGCTGTGGTGGCCATATGGAGTGCATGCCTGCCCACAGCAACCCCATCATCCTCCGCTGCCACCTCCGGCCTTTGCTGATCTGGGTCACCCTCGTGCTCAACCAGGTCCTGATCCTGATCTGAGTCGCTGATGCATGCCTCCCGATGTGGGTCGCTGTACTGCTGCTGATCCTGGCAGGCGGCACTTGCCAGCTGATCTGGGTCAGCCTGCAGCTGCTGCTGCAAGTGCCTGTCTAGCCCCTCCTGGCCTCCGCCTGTGTCAGAAGGTCCTGCCACCGCCTGGTTGTCATCAAGACCTGCATGCAACACCAGCAGAACCGCATCCGCACCACACGCATGCACGGCTTAAAGCGGCTCAAAGCGGCCTCTGAGAGGCATGTGCATGGGAAATCCGGAACATAGAGGAACCTATGAACTGCTTTGCCCTCTGTGCCCACTGTGCCCACCAATTCACGCAGTTGCTGTGCGCTTCACGAACGCACCTTACGATGTTGCTGCCCGGTTGCAGCACAACCGGTACGCCGCGCGATCAGCTATACATTGCAGCAGAAACTCATCAAGTGATCATGCATGCCACAGAGCTGCATCCCCGCCCGCCTCTGCCATGCATTCGGTTGTCCGTGAGCTCTCAACAAACACACAGCTAGAACTCCTCCGTCGCTCTAGCTGACTCACCAACGCCGTCATCACCGCCTCGTCCGACACCGTGATCGTAGTACAGCCCAAAAGCTCCAACGCCGGCAGCCGTATGATGCGTGCCCGACGGCTCTGCCCTGCTGGGCGGTGGCACGCCATCGGCCGCAGCACCGCTCCATGAGGTGCGCGCGTGCGCGCGTGGGCCAGGCGTTAAGGCCATGGCGCTGCGTGTCCCGCACCGCATTCCAGTAGCCCTGCTGTGGCCGTCCTCATCACCCAGATCGTGAAGTTGGCCTGGTGAGGCCGCATACAAGTCCTGCAGGTTGTTGCGGAGGGAAGCCAGGGCTGCTGGGGGTGCGGTTGCTGTTGCGGATTGGTAGAGGCCGCCAGCTGTGCGCGTGGCGGCAAAGTATCCAACAGGCCCTTGATCGTCCACGAGAAGGCCTGAGTGGGGGCCTGGGTGCAGCCCTGTGCTCCTGCTGGTCACACGCTTGGCGCCTGCGCTGTCCTGATAATGACGATTGCCAGCAGCGTTAGCGCCGTGCTGAGGAGACGGCAGGCTCGTGCAGGGAGGCGTCACGCAGGGTGCTGCGGGTTCCAGGCGGTCTGGCCACAGGGCATGTGAAGGGGAGCCCAAGAAATCCAAGCCCAGGTCTAGGCCAAGCTCATCATCATCGCCTCTGCTGTTGCCCGCCAGGTGGTGTACTGCGGGGCGCAGCAGGTGCGGCAGGTGGGCAGCTTGGGAGCGCGGGTGGTGCGCTGACGGCCCACCGGGCGTGCGGGTGGCACAAGCGACTCCTGAGGACACACGCACGCCCGTTGTGGTGTCCGCGATGCCGAGGCCAGGCAGCGTGGCGCCGTAACGCGGCGCGTCCTCATCAAGGGAGACGCTGACGTCAGCGTCCAGGTCAAACAAGTCAATGTCGTCCGTTGGGCCGTATGTGGGTGTCAGGGAGAGCAGGTGGTTCTCACAGCTCCGCTGCCACTTCCCGCCGCGCTGTTGATCAAGCGTTTGTTGAAGGCTTTGGGAGTGCGTAGCTGCAGCGGCAGACGCACCCTGCGGTCGCAGCGTCTGGGCGATGCCCGAGGACGGTAGCACCAGCCCTGAAAGTGTCTCCAAGTTAGAGAGCTGCTGTAAGCAAGTGTCTGCTGGCGACAAAGACACAGTGGCCTGTTTGCGCAAGCCATGCTGCTGCGCTGCTGCTTGCCCGCTGCTGCCCAGCAGTACAAATGCATCGTCTGCCTCATCCCAAAGGACGTGGCTCATGCTATCTGCTGAGGCATCATTAACGAGAAGCCGGTTCTGAACATACTGCCTCTCCGCTAAAGGGGGCCCGAGGTCAATGTCCATGGGCTGCACGCTCCGAAGCCCAGCTGGCTGCGGCGGACGTGCACACTGACTGTCGGGGCTGCGTTGTGAGCAATCATATGCGTCCTGAAGTTTTCGATCAGCATCGTTAGTCAAAGGTCCTCTCGCTGCACCGTATCGCACTTGCTCGCCAGTGTGGTGTGTGTCCGCAGGCAGGTCGGCACCTTGCGGTGCCGTTGGTGCCGAGGGGATAAGGTGCTGCAGAGTGTAATCAGCGAGTGTTGTATCGTTGTGCTTTATGTACGCCTTGCGTTGCTTCTTGAGCTGTTGGGCGACTCTTTTTCTTGTTCCCCCCATCCACGCAAGCATTGTGCTGCGCACCTAGCTATTGCAAAGCAGCAGTATATGAACTGTGACAGTGTCAGCATGTATATTCATGTATACAGGTGTTAATGCCAGAGTACATCAAGGCGAAAGAAACAACTTTTCTTGCATGCAATGACCTCCTCGTCCCGCTGCAGGTAGCGGCAGGCGGAGTCTGCATGTATGCACGTGATTGACCTCCAAGAGAGCCAACAGGTGTAGCATGTACCAACAAGCAGTGTGACATCTCTTCCATGTTGTCAAGCAGACGTCTGGCAGGAACTCCCGCTCACACTTTGCGTGGCGTTCGCATTTAACATACAGCTGCTCAACGGCCCCGATGCGGTCGAATCTAGACTCGGCCGTTGCACCGCCTCTCTTGAAGCTACTGGTCGGTGGCGGCTGGGTTTTGCTGGTCGATGGCTGGCTGTGACACCCCGGGCGCTATGGCAGCGCCATCACCAGCGTTGGAGCTCAGCAGTGGCACAAGGGACTTTCTGGCGGGTAAGGAACCGGTGCGATGCCAGCGGTATCATCCCAAAGTCAACGTTGCATGCGTTGTGCCGCCTTGATGGTTCCGATGGCCTGCCACGCTCTGGGCGCAAAAACTTATGAACCAGCAAGGCTGCTAAATTCGCAAGGGCATCTGTTATACAGGGGCCATGGCTGGTGCGTTCGCCATCACAGTTTCGCAGCCTCTGGACACAGGTACGTGTTGGTGTGCGAGGATTGGGTCCTAGCGTCAGTCCCAGCAACCGCGCATTCCTTTTTGACGGTGAGCCTTTACACCACAGAAGTAACGGCGTACATCGATAAGCTCGAACAAAGCCATGGCATGCACTCCTGCGCGTGCAGTCCGCGTCCGCTTGCAGCAACGAGGGACGCAGCAGACGGCAGTGCAGCTCTTGCGCCATATGGTCCGCACGGAAGGCGCCTTCTCGCCGTGGAAGGGCCTGTTCTGGCCAGCCACCATGGCGTCTCTGCAGTCCGCAATCCTCTTCCAGGTGATACACTCCGCCCCGTTCTGGCCATTCCCCTGACACACAGGGGCGTGAGCAACGCGGTGGATTCAATTCCAATGCGTGTGTATGCGGGCGTGGGTGGGTCGTATGGGGGTGGGGGTTCGATGAAGGGGCGGGGGGCGCGTGTAGGGCAAGCCGCCCGCTTCCCATGCCGCATGAACGCGCTGCACGCAGCCTGCACTACAAGCTGTTGACATCCGGGCGCGCCACCGGAGTGCGGTATCCTCTTCTATCGCTAGAATGCCACACTCCGGCGGAGCTCCCGGTGTCAACACACACCTCGACAATAAAGGGCTGGGGGAGCGTTTGTGTGTGTGGTGGGGGGAGGGGGGAGAGATGCAACCGTTCCATGCGCATTCCTGGTGCACATGCAAGGGTGAGCACCTCCCAGCCACCCCCATACCCCTCACCGCAGCCGCACCTTGCCGGTCCATCGCTCCCGCCCAGCCACACAACGACCTGCACGACCTGAGCACTAAATCATAAACCCTTCCTTGACCCTAAGCCCAACACCAGGCTTGCACTGATGCACAGATGATGCGCTGCAACCAGCTGCTCACGGCTCACTCCCATGGATCTTTGCTGCTGAGGCAGCTCAGCACCGCAACGTGAACAAACGCAAACTTGAAGTGCACAAGCCTTGGATAGTTGGATGTGACCCAAATCAACGAATCATCGGTGTGCGCTTGCCGCCGTGGTGCTGCCTCGCACCCGCCTGGTGCCCCCCTTGCGCCCACCCCGCAGCTCACCACCTCAAGATGCCAGGGTGTGCATGCAGGTTGACGCAATCCTGTCACTATGTGCTATGCGCCTCTGTGCGTCACTATGCGCTATGCTATGCGCCTCCTGTGCGCTGTCCCCCCGCAGGCGTACGGCAGCGCGCTGAGGTACCTGGGCGAGCAGGACGGCGCAGGCGCGCGCCCGCAGCCCTTCCACGGCTTCCTGGCGGGCACATGGGCAGGTGCGGGGGCTTAATGGTTTCGTTTTGCACCCTAAAAGGCCCAAACCTGGCCAGGATGGACTGCACAGGCAGTGCACGTCTCAAAGGGTCTGAGCCGTCGGGCCTTGGCACCTGGGCAGGTTTGGGGTTAGGGGTGGTTCATACATGATCCAACAGGGCCCGGTCCGTATGTGAAGCACCCCTTTGTTGTTTTCACATTCTGAACCTAGCGCGGACTGCACGGGCACAGCATGTCTCACAAGGGTCAGTTCCTCATGCGGTCTTTTCATGCTCCGGTCACCGTGTGTATACACACTGATTGCTGCCGTGTGCGACTATGTGTGGCACTATCATATGGACATATGGTGGTGGTCTCCCCCCCCCTGGTGGCGCACGCAGGCGCTCTTGCAGCTGGCGCTGTGGTCGTCATGTGTGTGCCTGTTGCACCTGCTGCCGTGTACCGTGTGTGTGCGGTGTGTGGCACTATGGAACTCCCTGCTACCCC